>CM032339.1:33842340-33879877 GCA_019022885.1 Schlechtendalia chinensis
AAAGTGCTATCATTACAGTTTTTTTTTTTTTTTTTTTATTATTATTATAGACATATTAAAAAAATATATTTATCTCAACCATTAATAATAGAATAACAATTATATACATACAAAAAAACAATAAATACAAGAAAAAAAAAAAAAAATTATATAAGATTAAATTGAAAATCCTACGGAAAGGAAAAAATTTAAGACGGAATGGATCAGGAAAGCGTTTGAGGTTTGGAATATATAAGGAAATGAAAAAGGAATGTTATAAGAAGCAAATAAATTTTCCAGGATACAACGTTGATGGGATAGGACAGGACAATCGAAGAGGAGATGAGTGGAATTACAGATAGAAGATCCATCGTGCAAGGTGCAAAAGGGAGAATCATTAAGGGATAAATTGAAGGAGTGGGTTGGAAGACGATTGTGCCCAAAACGTAAACGGGAGAAGGAAACGATGGATTTACGAGAAATGGGGATATTGTGGAACCAAGGGAAGGGTAGGATAGAGGGGCAAACACTACGAAATGAAGCGGCAAAGGAGGGTGGTAGGTTCGGCAAAAAAGCAGTCCATGACTTTAAGGCGAAAGTTTTGAGGGCTGGGGAAAAATCGGAGTAAGGAAGTTTAATAGGTGAGAGAATATAACAAGGGCACGATGTGGCGAGAAAATCAGCGGTTTCATTGCCTATGATACCCGCATGGCTAGGGACCCATAACAAATTAATAGTATACCCAGCACGGGAGAGAGATAAAAGGATTGAGCGAATGTGCAGAATAAGATGAGAGGAGGCAGACACAAATGGAGAAGAATTTAACGCCATTAGGCACGATTGAGAATCAGAACAGATAACAAAATTACGATTATGGCAAACTAAAGAGTTAATGATAAGAAGGGCTTCCAGAATTGCAAGGCATTCGGTTGTGAAAGACGAGGCAGAAAGGGCAACATTATTAGAAAACCTGATGGAAAGGCTAGGTATAAAAAAAGAATACCCAGCAGAAGTTTTAGAAACAGATCCGTCAGTGAAAATTAAGCAGGAATTAGGATAATGAGAAGAAACAAAATTATTAAATATAGAATTAACCATGGATGAAGGAAAAGAACGAATAAGGGAAATGGGATAACCCAAGAATGAGGGGGAGATAACTGGAGAAATATCTAAAATTAAGGCTTCAAAAGGAGTGTCATACAGAGGCAAGCGGCTATACGCAGAAAAAATTAAAGGGATAAAAGAACGAAGAGAATTAATAATAATAGCTAATAATGGGGTAAATTTGCTGGAGTAACGCCATACGCGGAAAATCGATAAATAAAGTGTAGGAATAGAATCATGATGAAAGGGAGAAGACAGTTTTTTAAGAATAAATTTATTGCCCAACCACCGAGCCCGAACATCCAACGGAGGAACGCAAAGTTCAACTTCAAGAACAGGAGAAGGAGCACTGCGAAACGCACCAATAATAGAACGTAAACACATATCCTGGTATGAATTAAGTTTGGAGCGCATAGATGTACAGGCAGAACCAAATAAGAGAAGAGGGATGGCCACCCCAATCATTACAGTACACTCGCATTTTATCTCGGGTTTTGTTAACTTACATGCTAAATCTAAATAGTTTACTCGGTTGAACTTCTCGTCCTGGCTCATCTTACAAACGTTTTTTAAAAATATAATATATATTTGCCCCGGCCAAAATGCATGTGCGTATTCAGCGCTAAATTAAAAGTTTAATAATAAATTAATATAAATCAAATATACTTGTTCGGTAATTAATAGTGACCGCGAGTGGCGACACTGACGCTCGATGTACGTCGTCGTCACCTCACTGCTTCTTGTGGCCTGAGTGCACCCCGTCGACGCATACCCGAAGTTCTGACGTTTTTGCTCAGCGCGTTCCGTGGTCTTTGTCGTCGTCGTACCCGTGGGTCTTAACGATTTCCTCTGTCTTCAACGATACTTTAACGGAATTCGTCCACGTTTGTGTCTTTCGCACACACCTAATTATCCGTCGTTTCACGTTTACGCATTGATTAATGTACAATGGTCTCGTTTGCTTTTAATGGTAATTTTAACAGCACCTAGCTACGTGTGTCAACTGCAATCAGGTCGTATTATATGTATATTTATTCTCTTTTCTTTTATCTTATATTTAAATTATATGATTGATATTGTATATATATATTTAAGTTGTGAGCCCATTGGGGACATATTATAATTGTCGTTTTATATGTATCTTCCCCATACTGCCTTTACACACTTACGAAATTTGCATGTTATACAGTTATAAGTAATTAGTTTATATTTTAATTTTTGTTATTACAGTCCACTTAAGTATAGAATATTTTGTGTTATTTACTCGCCCCTTTTTTGCTATACCTGCCCATTTATATTTTTAAACAACACAATCCCATCCCGCGATCCCCGTCGTATCAGGGAAGATTGGTTGCGTACAATACTCATATATTATAATATACCTATTTTTAAGTTTTTCTTTTAAATATAAATTCCACATAGCATGTCCAGCATCAGTTACCCCGTCATGAAATATTTCAGTAAAATATTCTCGCATCGCAAGCTCTACATGATACGATGTTTGATCAGCCAATCTATAAATTACAAAACAATATCGATTAATTATATATAATTATTCAATTGTTTATAATCACTGTAATATTTACATATTAATTATAAAATTTAAATTTGGTCATTTTAAATAATTCTCCAATGATTCTGTCCATTCAGAAAGCGATTTTGTCAAATGATACGCTTTGCAATGCTTAGCTAAAATACATTTTTTTCATGACTAGTTATATAAACCTGATCCACTTCTTTTCGATAAATTTTACATATTTTTACTTTATCGTATGAGAATATAGATTTTGCATGCGCCCATACAGATGACATCGCAAGTACTATTACAATATAAATGAAAAAAAAAAGAAAAGAAAAAAAGAATTATTTTAAAATATTTTTTAAAAACACACGCACACCAATGTTTCCGATTTAACACAACAAACACAACTAGGTTATATTAATATTTCAGTACATATTAAACATAAAGTAAACGAAAGAATCCGAATCAGTTTAATAGAAATGAGAAACAATTTAAACCTTTTTATATATCAAACGGCACCGAAGTCTCACCTACCGAGACTTGTTTCTCGAGACCGAGTTTGAAGGCGGTGTCCACTCGCCCCACGTCACTTTCCTCGGCTAGCAGAGGGATGCCGCAAGCGCCACCTGTTCGATGGCCGTGTAGATAGTCATTCGAAGCTTCTTGCGGCAATCCCAACGTTATCCTGAACTCCGGTTTCCAGTCCGGCACATCGAGCTGTGTCACGGCCAACGATTGCGCGCCGTCGTAGTGTGCGCCGGGTGTGACGAGGTAAATGTCAGGGCGGACCCCGGTTGGGGTGCGGGACACGAGGTTCTCCATAGACGGTCAGCAGATACGGCCCCTCCGAGACGGCGAGGCGACGACGTTCCTCGTCGCGCAGGTCGGCTTCAATGTGCCGCCGCCCATCCGGTCTCGAACCACTTCCTGCGAGGTGGTGAGTACACCAGGTTCGCCGATTGGCACTTTGTGTGTGTTTTAATGTTTAAGCTAATGTGTTATTTTAATTATGTGTGTGTATACGTTTATTTTGTTCATCTGTTGTATTTTTTTAATTATAAAACCGCTAATTGTTTTAAAAAAAAAAAAAATCTATATACATATTTTGCATTAATTTATTTTATTTATTTATTTATTATTTTATATTTTTTTTGTTTTTATTATTTTGTTTTTTTTTTTACTTCATATATACATAACGGGTGTTTGACGTATATGTGTTTTATATGACAACTAGCGTTTTCTATCTCTTATTCTTTTTGTTTTTTTTTTTTGCTTTTTTGTTTTTATTTAAATATTAAATTGACAATTATTCTGATTTATGTTTCTTCATTCTCTATCTTTTTTTTTATCTGTTCATTCTTCCTTCTTTTTTCTCACTTACCTAAATTCTTGTATTAATTTTTTTTAATTTTAATATTTCAATTTTTGTTTTGTGTTATTCATTTTATTTTTTCTTCTTTTCTGACATTCACCCCCCCCCTTTTTTTACATCCCATATACGTCAAACACCATTGATTTTTTTATGTGTACGGATGGTAATACGGTGCGTATGTACCCTTGCACTATGCGGCTGCCTGTAATGCGGCCAGCCGTCCGGTTGACCGCAGTTTACGGTTGGTTCAGCGGTTGACCGTTATTCACCCGACCGCAGTTTACGGTTGAATCTGCCAATTATCTGCCATTATTTTTTAATAAAATTAAATAAAAACATGAGTGTAATTAACTTATAAACAAAATAAATCATTTCAACAATGGACGTCGAAGAAGTTGTTGCAGTTTATTACATCTACGATCGCTACATAAAACAGAAGAAGAAAAAAAATACTGGATACATCCTTTTTTACAAACAAGAGATGAAACCAGGCATTTTGAAATGTGTTTTGAAAACCTCAAAGAATATGAAGAGAAATTTTTTGGGTACATGAGAATGAGCTTAAAATCATTCGAAGAATTATTGAGTGTTTTAAGAACATTCATAACGAAGGAAGACACACGATTCCGAAAAAGTATTAAACCTGAAGAAAAGTTTGGATTTCGATAATAAACTTTTCAGTATCGAACTCCATTTCAAATTTTGTCATAAGAAATATTATATACCATAATGTCAGCGACGGTTGATCGTAAACTAACCGCACAGTGCGTACACGGACCGTGTGGTGAACCGGCGAAGCGGCCGCAGCGCTCCAAACAACCGGAACGGTTTGCGGGCAGCCGCAACGTAGTGCGAATACAATTTTTTGTATATACAGAATTTACGTATAGTTTATCACTTACAGTCAACCGGACGACTGGTCGCATTGCAAACAGCCGCATTGTGCGTATGTACCCTTACAGTTATGCTAATAGGTATTGTATACTTACTGATAATTATATTAATGCTACATTATCACATGTGCATGTACTATTGTTTAGTATAGGTGTGAATATTATGTATATTATGTTATTAACTTATTAGTTATACCTATGTTCTTTTTTCTTTTGCAGCAATTTCAACTAGTTCAACTAAATCTGACAAAAATAATATAAAAAATGTAGCCATTGGTGTTTTAAAAAAAACTGATTTAGCTAGTAATCCTGATGCTAACATTTCCAGTTGTAGTAATGTAGTTATTAAAGAAAAACAATATTTGAAACTTGATAATGTTTTTGAAAAATTAGATAGTGGTAAAGGTAGAAAAATGGTAAGATGTAGTATATGTTATCGTCATAAACAAACGGTTTTAATGCATATCAAGCAAAAAAATCATATTCCAGCTATATGTAGTGAACTAGGTACTGCTCCACGAAGTGAGCTTTTAAAAAACCATCTTCAGTCAGTTGAGCATGTTGAATGTGTTAAAATATTTCAGCTATCTAAATTAACGGCAGATAAAATTAAAAAAATTGCACCAATGGATAAATGTATATCTCATTAAAACCAAAAGTTAGCAAATAAAATTGGTCGTTTTATATGCACTAAATTCAATGATGCTAAACGTGGCACATTGAGCGCTTGGTCGTGGCCATCAAGAGAAATAGTAGATCTAAAACGTGAAAATTTAGATTTAACTAAAGAATTTGAACCATTAGTTCCAAAAGAAGGCGATTTACAATATGTTAACCCTACAAATTATAAAGAGTTTTTAAAATGTATTGTTCAAGCTGATGTTATTAATCTTAAAAATAAATTAGACAAATGTCTTGCAATTTCTCTGAGAGTTGATGGATCTGTAGATCGAACTCAAATAGATAATATTCATATTTTAGTTAAAATAATTACTGAAAACGGTGATCCAGAAATGTTATTTATCGGTTTTGAAGAACCAGAAGTTAAAGGTGTAATAGGACATTTTAATGCAATTAAGACTGCATTATGTAAATTATTTGAATGGGATAAAATACTGCCTATGATTTTATCTTTTGTCACAGATGGTACTAATGTTAATAGTGGACAAAAAACTGGTCTTTGGGCATTATTTGACAAAGACAGGAAAGATAAATCTACAAAAATTCCTTTTTTAAAAATGTGGTGTGCTGTCCACCGTTCTGCTCTAGCTTGGGAAACACTTACTACAAATGTTATTGAATTAAATAAATGTATACAACTATGCTCATCAATATCAACTTATTTTCATCAATCTGGTATAAGAACAAGAGAACTAAAAAAAATAGCTGATGAAGATATATTGACATTATCTTCATCAGCTATTTTTTCAAATAAATTTAAATAAATCTTCCTAAATATTTTGAAGTAAGGTGGACAGAATTTACTTAAGATATATTAGTTTCTGTATTGAGGAATTGGAGAATTCTGGTAAAATATTTTAAATTGCAAATATTTGAAGATAAAAATAGTACAGCATTTGGATTTTACAAAATGTTAACTGATGTTAAAAACTTAAAATTATTGTGTTTTATGACAGATCTTGGTTATTTGTATTCAAGGTTCCAAAAACAAATACAATCAGATGATATTCTAATTTTTGACTTGGAAGATAAAAGAAATACATTAATTAAAATGATTGAAAATTTTAAATTATCTGTATATCCTGGTGGCTGGGAAGAATTACTTGAAAAACAATTAATTTATTCAAATATAGTGGATTCTATGCAATTAATTACCTTACATGGTACTGAGTTACAAGACAAAACATTGCAAAGCAGAAAAAAGAGTAAGCATAATTTGTATGTGTCAGATAATCGTTCTTTTAAAGCTATTCGTCATGATGCGATTATACACATTTTAACCTACCTCAATGAGCGTTTAGACACTTTGGAATTATCAGAGTTAAAACCTTTAAGACGTTTTAGTGAATTTGTAACTGTTGATGAACTAAAAAATTGTCATAAATTGATTTGCCCAGATTATGAGTTAAGAGATTTTGTTGCATCATATCAAGAGGCTTGTACTAGTGAGGAAATTAAATACCATACTATTTCAATAAATATTTGTTTGACACTAACTGTGTTGAAAAATGAAAAAATTGGAAATCACTTAGTACTTCACTGGTATGTATTTAATTTCATTTTGTAAAACTTAATATTTTGAGAATAACTTTTATTTCATTTTTATTATTATAGGCAAGAATATTTGCTGCTAAACCTCATACTGCAGATGTTGAACGGTTAATTTCCTATTACAATGTTATGAAAACTTCAAGAAGTTCCTTGTCACCAGAAACTATTAAAGATTCACTTTATATTCAAATTAATGAGTACTGTCAATAACTTCAATCCACTTCCAGCTGTATTAATATGGTTAAATACAAAAGATAGACATAGCAAAAAACATACAAAAGCCACACAACAAGAATACTATGAAGGTATTTTTCCTGAAGCTAAACGTCAAAGAAACCAACATTTATCAGAAGTTAATACTCATATAATGTTCTAATTGTTAATATTTTATAATTAAAAGTTACAAAGAATTTTTTAATATATGTTTATATATTAAAATTATTAATTTACATTAATATAAATGTTGAAGAAAATACAAATATATTAAATAAATTAATGCATGTAAAAGGTAAAATTGTATTTTATTCATGAATATTTGGGTATAATACATTTTTTATTCACATTTATTGAATAATGTATTTGTACATAATATTATTTACTATATATTACACGTAATTTATTGGGGAAGTCCATAAGCGAACATTGAGACAAATATTTGAATGCAATGATTTATCATAACATTGCTATATGCTATACTGTACAACAATTATAATAAAATATAATTCCTAATTTTTTAGGTAACTAGCCTACCTCCTTTTCGATTTCAACTAATTGATATTTTGGGCGAAGTGTGTAGTACGAAAATTTGGATATTTTAGGGACTGATCTCAGGAAACAATTGATAAGGATCCTCCAATAGTTTACGCTTCTCGAACGCTCAACCGAGCTGAGCAGAACTATAGCACCACAGAGAAAGAGCTTTGTGCAATCGTTTGGGGAGTGAAGCAGTTCCGACCATACTTCATATATAACATTATCACAGATTATCGCGCTCTAAGTTGGTTATTCAACATTAAAGATCCGGGCTCCAGGTTAACGCGCTGGAAGTTAAAACTTGAAGAATATGAATATGAAATTCATTACAAACCAGGTAGCAAAAATACTAACGCTGATGCGTTGAGTCAAATTAATGATGTTAAAACTATGATAATAAAAAATAGTTGTGCTCATCTAAATCTTGGTGTTTCTATGCATATAAAATTTTATATCACTTTTTCATTTTGACCAAAGACCAAACTTAATTACAAAGTAAAATACATATATGGGAGGTACTGATCAGATGGATCAAAATCTTGGATGTTACCGTATAGGAATTCATAGTAAAAAATCGTATTGGCCTCTAGTGACATGGATGTTTGACGTAGCTATGCAAAACAGTTGGATTATATACAATAAAACAGGGAGACCAAAAATATCTTAACTGGAATTTAGAAGAGAGGTAGTAAATGTTTATTTAGAAAAATACAAAAACACTACAATAGGATCAGAACGCATATCAAAATCATTTTGTTCATCAAACTTTCGTATATCAGATACATTACGGTTTGATAAATTGATAATTTCGTACAAAATGCAGAAAAAAAAAAGGAGATTTGCAGGAAGAAATTGTAATTCAATCGTAAGAACAATGTGTTCAAAATGTTCTGTTGGATTGTGCATTACTTGTTTTAAGCCTTTTCATTCAACAAATTTATAAAATATGTGTATATATATAAATATATAATATATATATAATATATAATTTTTTAAAAATAAATTGTATCTAAAAAAAAATGTACTACTAAATTTTATCAACTCATTATTTATTGGATAAAATATAAAAAATATGTGTAAAATATATTTAATGCTTATTAATAATATACCATGTTTATTTCTATTTTTATATAAGTTAAATTTTTAAGTTACAAAAATAAGTAGTATACATGCCCAGTGTTGCCATATGGCAACATCTAATAACTCTAAATCTGCTCACATTGGTATAGCGAGTAACGAGAAAGCTGATTATCTTGTCAAATTATTTTCATCAATAAAAACTCCTCCCACTTTTAAAATTTCTTATTCAGACTTTTTCCTATTTCTCAAAAATCCATCATAGACATATGGGACAAGAAATGGTCTTCTTTGACCAAAAATCTGGCAGTGTAATATTGGAAGATAGTACCAATTTTTCTCTATTGTCCTTGGTTTCATAACCTTAATTTAAGTTTAAGGGCCTACATCGCTCAATTTACTAGACTTCGTCTAGATCACAATTAACTTCCTTTTCACACATTCAAGGTAGGTCTAAATAAGTCTCCCATGTACCCCCGCATGAAGGAGAAGAAATTTGCAATCTCCTACACTTAATTTTCTACTGTTCTGCTTAAATAATCTCAGGGCTCCATTGCAGTCGAAATTATATTTCCTTGGAGTTTCTTTGAATATTGTTAATATATTAGTTTTTTCCACTCCACAAGTAGTATCCTTAATCATAATTTTTTTATCTTCAGCTGGTTTTCTTGTTTAATATTATTATTTGTATATTTTATCTATTTTTGTTTTTATTATCATGATTTGCTTTTGTTTAATGTTATTGTTATATATTATGTCAATTAATTTAATTGTTGAAGTTTAATATGTATATAGTACAAAACTTCTTTTACTAAAGAAAAAAAACTTTATATTATATTGTATAAAAATATATAATATATCGTTAAAAAAAATTGAAATAGAAAATTGTGTCTGTATTCATTGACATGTATTTTCAAAAAAAAAAAAGAAAAAAAAAGAAAAGAGAAACACAAATTAAGCCCAAACACTCCAAATGACATTTTAATACAGAATTGTATACTAATTTGTTTTCTTATACTTGCGAAGTTTTCTTCTATGAAACTTATGATAATATAAATTAACTTTATTCATTATATCACAAAATTAACAAGCTTAGAGGACACAATGCCATGCCAGAGGCTATAAGGACTTGCATACTTGTCAATTTCAAGCTTAGAGGACACAATGCCATGCCAGAGGCTATAAGGACTTGCATACTTGTCAATTTCAAGCTTAGAGGACACAATGCCATGCCAGAGGCTATAAGGACTTGCATACTTGTCAATTTCAAGCTTACAGGAGACAATGTCATTCCAGAGGCTAAATACAAACAAACGACAATATTTCTAGCTTACAGGCGCAATGCCATGGCAGTGGCTAGAAACAACTTTCAATCGTATAATAAATCGCAATTTATGCAAAATATATTATTTTAAATAATTATTTTGTCTTTTTTTCCTCCATAGTTTTCACTTCTGCTATATAAAACCAAAATAATATACACTATTAAACCATAGTCCATTGAGTATGTGCTGATGGGTTTGAAATGTGTTATTTTTTTTTTTTTTTTTTTATTATGTATTACATAAAAAAAATATATAAATACACAGTTTAAAATAAAATTCATTCCTATAATTTTATTTTAATAATTAATATACAGATTTATCATTGTATAGGATTTATTCTTTATTTACAAGTTTGAATTCTTATTCAAAGTTATTATTTTAAAATGATGTTAAAGAAAATGTGTTTTTTAACATATTTTTTATTATTATTAAATAAAATGTTTTTTTAAAATATAATTAATGTAAATATAAAATTTAACATCAATAGATTTAATAACTCAAACAAATTTTATAAAATACTAACATGCAACCAATTCATGTAAGAACAGCACAACGAATAAGATATGTTGTTTTAATTTGTAAAACATTATTTTAAATGTTATCTATGTAAAGGGTCAAAATTAAGGCAAGTATCTAAAATATATCAGTTATTAGTTCAAACAAAATAAATCGAATCCAAAATCCTTTAATGGAGAATATGAAAAAAATGTTGTTTGTGGATTGAAACGTCGAGTACCAGTAAGTTTAAATATCATTTAGTTCAAAACTAAAATGTTATTTGATAAATTAAAAGAAAATGGTGAAGTCTCATAAAATATATATATTATAAAGTGTATGTAAAAAGTGTTTCACTTAACGTTTTTTCAGTTAACGTCATGTTTTCTAGGAACCCAACTTCAACGTTAAATGAGGATTTACTGTACTTTGTACCTAGTCGATCTACCTAATACACAGACCAGTTTTTACGTAGATTGAAAATTTTAGTAGTAGATGGTTTTCGTCATTTTAGAAATATGTTCATGAATTGTTGGGAGTCGGGCTGAGCTAAGTAATGTCCGGTTTGAAACATAAGGTGGGATATGTTGGTTGAATTTGAATGCATTGATATGAGTATCAGACACTTTTATTTAAGAATTTACTTTTTTATTTACCATTTACTTGATATGTGCATTGTTAATGTGTGGATTCTATATAAAAGGCATTGCAAGCAATTAAATATTTAAAAAAAGGTTATAATTGTAATATAAGTTTGTTAAAATTCAAATCAGAAATGGTAATAGTGTTTGTTATAATATCAAATGAATGTTTATTAAAAAGTCACTATAAATTGTTTTGGTATTGGGTCCCCATCGCCCAATGCACGTGGGTGCATTGCAATAACTCCAAAGTAGTTATGGTTGGTCGTCCAGGTTAGGGTTGATCGGTGAGCTAACATATTAACAATCCACTATCATAACAAACCTATGTTCAAGACTTTAATATTTCGTCTTGGAACAGAGCAAAAGCGTTAGACTGGAAAATTAGAAATTGGCTATATGTTTTGGGACTTAGAACATACACACACTTTACCAACCAGGGACCGCTTTAACATTAATTAAAGAATTCGAATAAATATAAACTGGAAATATTAGCACTGAGTATAGTTACAACACACCACCAAGAAACTACGCTCTGAAGATGGACTCTGAAAGGAGTCCGAAATGTCAGCCCAAAACTACACACATGGATATATCTGAAAACAACGGCAGGAAAAATTTTAGTTCAAAAAAAGAAATAAATAAACATCATTGTGAAACTAATATGAGCCTAAATAAATGAATTCTGCATTTATGTAATAATATTATTGGATTAATTTTTCACATAAAATATTTTATATAAACTCGTTTTTAACTTCATAGGACAACCAACATCAAAGTTTAACTCTCTACTACTTATACAATTTTCGGTAAATGATACACTGTATGTTATCTATTGTTACATGAGGATATTAATTCAACTGTTGGAACCAGGTGTGAAATACCAACGATAAGAAAAATTACACAGGCTATTTAAGACAGACCCAGACCTTCCAACTATATCTCGAACCAATTTCCAACGTATAATAAAGGAGTTGGGGTTCGAATATACAAAAAGAAATAGAAATAGCGCACTAACAGAAAGAGATCTTGTGCTATGACGACCGAAATATACCCAAGACGTACTATGACGTTAAGGTTGTACTACAGTATATTTTTTGGACAAAACATGGATGAATACCGGCGAGTGTTCAGATAGAACGAAGAAATCGCATAGGGATGCATTTCTAAAATTTGGCTAACTGTAAAAAATCTAACAGATAAGGGAAACGCTTAATAGTTGTCCACATAGGCTCAGCTGAAGGTTTTGTTCAGGGCGGACTGTTGTGTTTCAAATCAAAAAAATACAACAAACTACCACGACGAAATGAATCAGCGACTCATTTTACGACTGGTTTTGCGAAGTTTTACCAAGGCTAAAAGAAAATGCCATTATTCGTAATGAACAATGTACATACCATTCAGTAAAATGGATCCGTCCCCAAAATGGCATGGAAGAAGGAGAATATTATACAGTGGTTGGTGTCTAAAGGTTGTGCTATCGATAAACCACTGATTACATTTGAGTTAATGAAAAAAGTAAATGAGATTAGACCACAGCATGACAAATATGTAATTGATGAAGAAGTAGAAAATAGCAATAGAATGATATTGCGACTGGCTCCTTACCACTGTGAGCTGACCCCAATCAAATTAGCGTGATCTGTCGTAAAAAGTAATAACCCAATGTATTCATTAAAAGATGTAGAAACTTTTGAATGACGGAATCCAGCACATAACACCTATCATGTAAAAATTTTTGTAATTCAAAATATATGTATTTTTTAAAACTGTTAGCCATTATTTTTTGTATGTATTTGTGTATTTATGTATTTTTATAAATAAGTTCTGTACATTTATGTAGAAAACATATATAAAAAAATATATATATATTGGTTGAATCCCATATATACTTGAAAGAAAAAAATTTTAACATTTCATCACTCAGTATAATGTTTACAGTTAATGTGCTAATAATGTCAACGCGCTGTATACATGCTGTGCCGTTCACTGAATGGCACAAAGTAGGAGAAACGGTGCCAGAAAACGATCACTGTCATCAGTCTACATGCGCGAAACAGTTTACTTTTCTCGTGAGCTAGAGTATAGGAAATTCTTTCTTAAAAGACAACCAGGTCATCATCGATGTAAGTAAAGGAGATAAATTATTCTGATGATTCTTTACTAACACAAAGTAGGACAATTATGCCTATACAAATAAAAAATAAAAAACTAACAGATCAATGATTATTCTAATACATGCTAAAAATATTAACCAAAATCTGATTCGTGATAGTAATATAAAACAGAACCAATTATTACTAACTATATTTAATCTAACAGAAACACCACAAAAAATTAATATTCTAAAAGAATAGACAAATCATCTCACAAAATTTTTGATCTAGTATTTATTTATTGTACACAAAGTTCTAAAGTTTAAACTTCTCAAATATTAGAAACCCAAATAAATATAATATAAATCAATAATGAATGATTTATTAATCAAAATGTAACAAAAACAAGGTTCTTTAGTAAAGAATATAATGTTCCATTCAGCCCTAGACTCTAGCAATTCGAGTATCCAACTTCGTCAAGTATATTACGTTATATATATTATTAACCGTTCAAGTAATCTTTATGTTAATTCAAATATAAATACATTTATAAGCCTAAATGCAGAAACTGTATTTTTGGTATATTTCAATAATTTTTTCCATACATATTATCTAGATTCTAATACTATATTATCTATTGTCTCATACTTAATATGTATAGAAATAATACTTGTTAGTCATAGCGTAAAAAAGTATTAAGTATATTTCTTAAATTTAGCTATTACTCATTTTGAAATTATATTGCTGTAATTGCTACAAAATAAATAATTTTTTTTTTAAATATACACCCCAAATCATCAAGATCCAGGAACAAGTATTTTGTCTTCACATGAACAGTGGTTAATAATTATTATTTATATATCGATTGTTTATTGATGATTTTGAACAGATGACTTAATTTGGTCCTCTGAAAATTACCTTACAGACATGGATAGTCACATATATAATGTTATCAGTAATTATGCTATGTGTGGCGCCTGAATACGAATATATGTGCGGAGGTGAACATGTAAAATTTAAATATATTTATGTAAATAATACGGGCATTAATTGTAAAAGTGTTTGATTGAGACTGTATATTTTACAATACTTTTGGAATGTTTTTAATAATATTTGTTTATGTATACAATTTACCTGTAAGAGTAATAATAAAATAAATGTATAAAATAAATAAATATTACCAGTCACAATTTTGTATTAGCATTTGCGAGGATGATTTCACTTGAAACATCAATCTCCATCTTAACACCGTTATTGCTTGGGGGGGAGAAATGAGATCACACGACAACTGAACACCATAATTTGCATGCGTGGTCGAATTGTACTCTTCCACCAGAAAGAGTATAGCAACAGTAGTGAATTTTAAGTAGACTGCATAAAATAATATATATATTCATATAGTAACAGTTGAATATTAGGTATCATTCAAATGTATACAATATACCTTACTTTAAATTATTAACCATCTGTTGTAAATCACCAAGTTATTTGATATTTTAATGTAAATATTTTTTGATGACTACTGTTGCCGCCATATAACATAATATATGCCGTCAGCAGTCTATCAAACATCTGTAAACAAACAGTGCTTAGTACTTAATTATGAAATGTATTAATTAACTTAACAAATTAACTTTATAATTATTGATAGTTGAAAATATAATTTTTTCCAATAGGAAAACTCACTATTAAACATAAACAACAAATTAATGGAATTAACTAAATGGAAACATAAAACATGTACGACGGTTGTGAAATTTGTTTAGGAGTAAAATGTGTATATTAAATTTTGAATATCATGTAATAATATATTTAAAAACTCGCTTACCACATTGCTGATACTTTGGTTAATAGTGTTAAAAGGTGTAGTTTCTTTATAAATAAGTTATTATATAATTTCTTCTTTTCTCCAATTTAAGGATGCGGTTAAATACTAAAAAAAAATGTACTATACACATGCTCATAACACGAGGTTTCAATTAGTGATGAGCATGACATAGATAATAAAGATCCTTATTATCTGTGGTAGGACAACGAACAATTTTATAATTTCTTGGAATAGACGATAACACATATTTTTTCTACCATGGAATTCTCGCAGGTAAGTCTATCTCTCTTGCACATACGTTGAATTCTTTGCATTGCATATATTGCAGCGATCATCCCTGGTCTAGTTGTTTATATGTCTATGGATTTTTCACCGTATTTTGTACCTTATTCGGAACATAATTTTTTTATATATCCATCGTCCAAAACTCCGAGCCACATAAATAATTATTATTATCGTTGTACAAGTTTTATTATTTTTATACATAGCTTTTCTAAATAAAATAAAATATCCCAAAAAATGAAAATAAAAGATTAAAATTAATGAAGAACAAAGATTAGCCGGATAAATAATCAACAATTTGAAAGTAATTACTAGTAATAAATGGACTGTATTATAAGAAAAAATAGATAATATAATTTGTGTATAATTTACGTACTTGTATGTTGTAGAAATTACCATACAAAGTATGAGAAAAACGGGAACCAAAACGGCAAGGCGCGGGAACCCTTACAATTATTATATAAAAATACGATTAGACTAAACAATATTTAACAATATAAGTAAATAAAAAAAATTCTTATATAATAATATGAAATTAATTAAACGATTACAAGTTTTACCTTGAAAAACGATTTATTGAGAATAATACTGGCGATGAAAAACGTTTAATCGCGTTTCTTAATTCACGCGCGACAAATAAAACAGAGAGAAGTGTACAGCGAGGACGAAATACAAAATTCGAAAAAAAATTAAGCGATATATATTGGGAACTAAAGGAATTAATTCATAAAATGGACATTTTCGCGAAACAAAAAAAAAAAACCGATGTGGCGAGACGAATACAAAACAAAGCGAATGCACACTGACGACAACTATATACTATAGATATCGAATAAACAAAAATAATTTTAATGATTATAATAATGAGCGATAATAATCATTTCGCGATCATAGCTAATCATATCGCCTTATATAATAGTCAATTATTATAATTATAATTGAATGATACGCATTAATAAAATACAATTAATCCATACGTAACAAACACGTTACATAATAAATTATATTCAGGGGCGGACTGAGACTCTGAAGGCCCAGGTGCGTAAGTTTTTAGGAGGCCTTAAACTAACGTAATTAATACAAACAAGCGACTTGATAAAATAAATAACTTGATAATGTATCACATAAAAAAAATTATTGGATCAAAATAAAACAGACTTCGAAAAAAATGAACTAAAAAAAAGTGAAATAATTCACAAAAATTTTGATTTTTCGATTTCGGTTATCGACATTTGGCAACGATTACGGTGTGATATGTGAAAGATAACAAATACTCATGTTAAAAATCGTTTAGAATATCGTAATAATTTTTCTATTAGGTATATTATTTTGTGTAAGCCAATAGGCCATAATAAAACAAATAGCTTAAGGCCCAAGTACAAAATGTCTAAAGGGCCTGGGCGGGTATGGCCTCTTACCCGCCCTGCCAGTCCGCCCCTGATTATATTTATTTTTAAATATATACTATAAAGCGGCCGCTATAATTTTAATATCCTTATAAATAAATAGTCATTAATTTGTACTAGCTCGCGCGAACACTCAACACTGAACAGTTGATATTCAATATCTACTAGTAAATAAACTAGATTTATATTATGTATAATAATTTGTCGGGTTAGAGTTAGAATAAAAAATAAATAAAAAATGAGATTATGATTTATAGACAATTTTATTTCGATTGATTATTCCGAGTCATTATATCAATTGAAAATTTCGAGTGATAATTCGATAATGAGAATATGTCGATCATATCGATGATCGATTATGCTCATCACTAGTTTCAATACTATTACAGAGTACACACAGAACAAGGTTTATAAATAATAAAGGTTGCCTTATTTATGAAATATCAAAAAATAGTAGTGGGGGTATATGTCGCTGTGATGTATTTCGTCATACATACTACACAATGATAATACTGTTCTTATGCGCTTTAGGTGTTTAAGCCTAGTATTTATTGTTATTTTGTGTGCTAATTTGAACTTATTTTAATCATGGCCACGAAAACAACTAGCAAACTTAATGATGATTCTGTTTGCGCGGTTTCATCTTGTGCAAGTTATTCTGTAAAGGCCAACAAGGAAGAACTGCTATTTCTATTCACAGGTAGATGATATTTTTGCATTAAATTATTGAAAGATAAATTTATATTCATAAATTTAACTAACTTTGTGTTACACCTAGCACTAAATTAATTTTATTCTTGTAAGATATTTATTTATAAATTCATTTATTCATTTTAATAGTTTTGATATGTATACCTTACTTATATTTAGGTTTCCTAAAAATATGACATTAAAAAGAATGGATTCAAAAATGTAAACGTGTTGACAAGTGGAATCGTAGTATAGCTTTGATTTATTCAATCAGTGGCGCAGAACTATTTTTCACTTGGGGGGCAAACATTTTTGATTAATATAGATATTTTTTAATATGTTATACATAAAGACTCTCACTAATATGTTTATGTAAATATAATAATTATATAAAATATTTAAGAAAGTATGGAACCAGTTAAATATACAAATATAAATGAAAAATGGTAACATATTTATAAAGTTAATAATTAATAAAAAAAATGACCACATATTTGATAACTAACACCTGTACAAGGAATAATTAATGTTGACAGTATATAGATCTTTGGAACATAATATTATTAATGAGTATAAATTTATTCAATACTTTAATGAATTAAATTTTTTAATATAATAGTCTTATTTATTTGATAAAGTATTATACAATACTATTCTTATTAATCAATATTTTTTTTAGGAAAAAGCATAAAAATAAATTAGATATAAAATTAAAATATGTAAATTATCATTAAAACAAAATTTTAATTTAATTTAATTTTAAATCTTCTGTAAATGGTTACAATAATTGTATTGACAATTTTAACAAAAATCAATTTACTTACTTCCTTAGGATCAAGATTATCAATAACTTCTCATTGTCTATCCGATTTTTGATCAATGAGTGTGATATCGACATATTAGATTCTGGCAATTTCATATTACTATTGTCCTCAAGAGATTTACATACATTTTTCTAAATTAAAATGATGGAATTATGTTAATGTATAAAAAAAATGTTAAACGATTAATTGATAATTATTTTAATTTATTTAAAATGATTTATAAAGAACCACTTACTGGGCACGTTCTTAAATTCATATTTTCATTATTTGATTGATTGGCCGAATTTTTAAATAAATATGATATGCTGTAACATGATTGAGCTGCAATTTGTAATTTGGTTCTTTTTTTATCGCATTCATTGGCAGCCTCCCTACCTTTGTTTTTTCGAATTCATTATGAATTTTCATACATGGTGTATAATTAATTGTACAGATGCTACAGATTGTAAATATTCAAAAAAAAAAAAAAAAAAATATATATTATATTATAAATATATAATAAATATAAAATATATAATACTTATATAATAATTTATACTTTATATACTCGTATAATATATATAGAATAAAAATGGTTTAATTATTACAGTATTTAAAATTTACTGATCCTAATAATATTTACTTACAACGTTTTTTTGCATATGTACAGTTAGATTATCTGTTCGAGTAAAACTCTTAAAAAACTATAAGTTATAAAACTTAATTAAGCTTATGTTTTACAAATTGTTTAGGGCAAATCAATCATAGGATAGGTGTTGAAAACAACATTTCAGAAATTAACAGAAATATTAAATATGAATATGACTATAGAGATGTTGTGAGAAAGAAATATATATACTCGTTATTGAAGTATAGGCTGTAGCAATGTATTCTATATTACGTAAGTAGACGGTTTTTTATCGAGTAAATTTGTCCACGAAACAGAATCCAAGACCTAGACCCAAGATCTAGAAGCGGAAGGGAGGGGGAGATTGGATTGGTTAAGCGCCTTTGATTTTTCTATACGATATGTAACAATCACAGAGTGAAAATCGAAAAAATTGATTTTATCTCTATTCGCATCTTTATTAAATTTCTCACTCATTATAACAGACACATTCGGCGACATTGCACGGGAGCTTTACTCGTTTTTATTAGAAACGATCCAAACGCCATTCGAGACTTTTCACACTGGTAGCCGTTTGAAATCTGTGACCATCCCTTTAAACATTCTACCTGTCATGTAGCTATAGAAATTAGCTTTAATCGCAACTTTATTATTTTTGGATCTTTCGGTCCGAATACGGAAAACCGCCACGTCGACCGCGACTAGACGTACGTCGCACTTTTTCGCGGCGGTGGCACAGCCTGTTGTATAGTTTCTGCAGTGAGTACGTACCCAAGGTGGTTTATTTGAACCGCCTAAAATTCAGGGTGGGTAGCTGGGTGGTCGGTATGTCTTGGCGTTTAATTTTTTTCGTTCCTGCTATTAATTTCAATGTAAATATCATACACACAGTACGTACCTTCATATTAAATATTATTTTGAAAAAAAAGTAAATCTCAGAATACCCGTCGACGGTGCAGAGTTTTAGGATGGTTGGGTCGGTCTTAGTTAGGACTGAACCACGTGTTTCGACTGAACTCGGCGCCACTGGGTGTCCGTCCTACCGGAAGCATCGTCCCGACAAGCAATACGAAACGCGTCACGCAATCCAATGTATTCGTTAAAAAATGGTATTCGTTTTGGCGTTTTCACGTGGAAGTCTCGTCGACAAAGCCGAGCACGTGAAACCGATGGAGCACGACGTGGCCCACGTGCACGTGGAACTTCGCCGCGTACACGCGACGCCGAAATATAACGATGGAGCTGGAACGGTCGACGACGACGGCCGGTCCAACGTGTTCCGTCATCTCCGCACAGCCGTCGTCCGCGAGGGTGTCGCGCACCGGACCCGGCGGAACCGTCTCGGCGCACGGTCTGAATGTCACCTGCACGTTACGCACGCCGTTCGTGTCCAAATGAAACCACAGCGGTCGGCCGCCGTTGGCTAAGGCGAACACGTCGCGGCCCTCGTCCTCCAGCAGCACCCAGTCCGGTTCGTCCAACTCCATTGCCGTCGTCCCGTGGCCCGCCCGCAACGTCATCGCGAACGCGTACGCTTCTTCGTCGGTCAACAGCGCCGACCGCTCCTTCGCCCATTCCATTTGCACGTTGAACCGGACGCCGATCCCGCTGGTGTTCGTCACCTGTTACGGCCAGTACCGCGTTTTGTCACTCGATGCTATTCAAGGGCCGGCCCAGAAGACGCCTCGGCCGGACTAAGTGCCTAACCGAGACGCCAATCTAGGTCATCTAGCTTAAGGCCTCCGAGATCTCGTACCGCATTTCCACGTCGATGCGTACCCGCGGGCGCGGTTTGCCAGGGGATTTAACCATCCATGCGAAACCTAGCCCGTACGAAGCCAACCCAGACGAGTTAGGCTCGATCCGTGTGGATTATACACATTTGGAATGTTTTGTTAAAATGAGTTCTGGTTCGATTTTAAATTTCTTTAAACCGGCAAAAAAACAATCACCGTTCCAACGACTTCTAATCCATTATTATTAAACATGTATAGAGACGTTGAGGATACATGCGAAGAAGTTATCGATATAATGGCTAAATTACTTCGAAGAACGGATATTTTAATGTATGAATCATTAGTAAAACTTTCAAATTTAGATCAATCTTATTTGCTCTTATTGATATTTTTTTCAAAACCCTCACATTTTTTTTTGTCTGCGTTCGCCTCCGAGTTCGTTTAAGGTTTAGGTCAAGTTGGTTTGTATTTGCCCGATAGTGTACGATAACGTTTCCGCGCGTGAAACGAAATCCGTCATTGAATTTTTCAACGTTTCAGAAGCCCAATTTTTTGCACATGACTCGGGTTTCCGTCGAAGCGCCGAATTTCAATAAACAATATAATGCCGCCGAAAAGATGACCAATTGTTGCAAGTTTATCCTCCGGATATCCCTTGATGAACAAATGTTGTTATTTATGTTGCAATATACGATATTCGTATTCTGATGATATATAAAATACTAAATAAATTATATGCCCTAATAGCACCGGAATTCCTTAGGATTGTCCCGTTTAATTCCCACCTAGGAGTTCCCGTAGGAAGTTCCTGGGTATTTTGACGGAGTTCCTTAAGGGTACACTATAATAAAAATCATAAGTAAACATTTTTACGTCTGTTTCTTCATAATGTTTTACACATATACCAAGGCGTATTTAAAAGAGTAATAAAGGGGGGTTAAGGCCTAAATCTCTAACAATTTTTGGTATTATAATATTATATGTAATATATTACAAATTGAGAAATAATCAATTTGAGTTAAAGTCGATTTGGCTTAAAGTAGGTCTATGGGGGGACTAAGTCCCTTAGCCCTCCCTTAAATACGTCCCTGCTTATATATGTATCTAAAGTAGTATAGTATAATATTATTTATTACGCGTTATAATAAAATAGATTTTTGTTGTTTTCGAGTAGTATTATTGATTATTATTTATTATCAATGGTAGTATATATATATATATATATATATATATATATATATATATATGGCAACTACACAAGTCGTGGGAATCCCCCGGCTTAATATCCATGATAATCTATTTATAAATTTAAAAACCAGTGGTGTGGCGGTGTCTAGAATTTCGCTGTAATTACAATAGCTACGTTAGATATAGTACAATATCCGTGCACCCGATTTCGGTAATCAAATTTCATTATTTGTTCGTCTGTTCGTGTGTTTGCATGTTCTTATTTCGTTTTAACCTCAAGCATGTCAGAAAATCGGTAAGTAATTTTTTCATTATAATTTATTATATGTTGTAGTGTATTAAGCGTATTGAATAATAATTATAATGTAATATCGGTTACAAATATCGATTTACATAAAAGTGATAACAAAACTTAAAATCAAATAACAAATTATATATAAATCAACATTATCGAGTAAGCATGATATACTTAAGACATAAACCTAGTTAACATATATTTTAAAGCACTTCTAATATGTTAATTAATTAGTTGATTAAAAAATGTTTACCTTGAATTATGCTGACGAACTCTTACTGTAGGTTTTATAAGTGCGACAACTAATGATATTGATTAATAATAATATGAAATAATAAAAATCAGTGATCCCAGATGGCATAAATTGAAATTTCTTAATAATGTCCCAAGTTCAACACATGTCCCATGTTACCCAGTTTTACGGTACTGAATTTCGACAATTACTTAATTATACTGGACCTATAGTGTTTAAAAATGTACTACGTTCAGATGTATATACAAATTTTCTAACTCTTCATGTTGCTATGACAATACTTAGTTCTCAGATATGTTGTAATAATTCACAATTCATTGACTATGCCAGGAAGTTAATATCACATTTTGTTACTAAATTTAAATCGCTTTATGGTAGCCATAATGTTAGTTATAATGTGCATGGATTATTGCATATAATTGATGATGTTGAACATTTTGGCCATGTTGATAACTTTAGTGCATTTAAATTCGAAAATTATTTGGGTCAATAAAAAAAAAAATTCGTAAAGACGATAAACCATTACAACAAATAGCTAGGCGTTGTATAGAGATAGAAAACAATATACAAATTGATAGGATAATTATGATAAATAAAAACGAAATTATATATAAAAAAGAACATAATCAAGGACCTATCCTCAATGAGTGTTTAATAAACAATCAATTTAAAGAAGCATACTTTAACTTGTTTACATTAAAAGTCGATGATTCAAAAAATAATTGTGTTGGTATTAATGAAAAAGAAATTGTTGGTGTTGAAAACATAGTTTATGATAATTCAATTAAACAATATTTTTTAATTGGAAAAGAATATTTGGAAAAACAAGATTTATATACTATACCTTGTCAATCGTCAAGATTTATTTAAGATTATTTAAGATTATTTAAGATATATTAAAATATATTTAAAGTAAATAATTTGTCTAATCGTAAACTGTGGCCAATAAATGTAATAAAGTGTAAATACTTTACATATAATATACCAGGAATAAATTCAATTGCTGCATTTCCTTTACTACACACTGAAAAAAATGAACGTAATTAAAATATTAAATTAATCATCTTTATACATAATAATTATAATAGTTTTTAAAAATTGTTTCACTTTTTGCAAATATATTAATATTATTTGTTAAATCTACCAATATATTATTTTATTCCTTTCTTATTCAAATAGTAATTGTATGCAGTTGCACTATATCCCTCAATACATCATAGCATATTTTATAAAGTAAAATAAAACATTTGTTTTCATATATTTTAATATTTTAAATATGTATCTAAATAATACCTATATTTTATCATTTCTCAGTAAATTTCAAATAGTTGAATTTTCCGATGGCATACAAATTGTACATAGTTCCTGGCTTACAAAAGATATGAAAAAATGCATGTATCCATTACATATTAATAATGAATCTCAATATAAAAAAATGGTAACTACAATGTTTTCACCTCAAAAGACATGGTCACTTTTAAATGTGTTAAAAGTAATTGGATCAAATTGGTACGTTTTTAATATATGTCTTCTCTACATATCTTATTGAAATATTTTGATAAAAAAATCTACATGGCTATGAATTTTATTTCCTTAGATAGTTTTGAAAAAGCTAATAAGAAACTGAGTGACATTGTGTATTTTAATTTGTCCGAAGCCAATACAGAAAATGAAGAATTCCAAAAAAATCAACGGAAGTTTAGAGCAAAAAAGATTATAATTACATCTAGCAGTGAGGATGAACTTGAGTATCCTAGGAACATGGGCAAATATCCAACACCTCCAAAAACACAACCAAGTACACCATTAATAATTATACTCTAATATTCACACTTATTAAAAATATTTTTGTTTTAGATTTGTCTTTAATACCATCAGCATCAACTCAAACACAATTTTCAAATGATAATTCTAAATGTGTTCAAGGTTTCATATTTGATATCTCAAAAAAACAAGGTACTTAATGTGTGTGTGTGTGTGTGTATACAGATATCTTATTAAAAGCATTTTATTTAGATAGTTCGTTGAAACCGTTAATTATTACAACAAACTCTGAAAATATGTTTCCAGACATTATTCATTCTCCAACTGAGCCATATTCTTCTTCATTTGTGGAAATGGATTCATCACTTAAAAGTAATTATTATTATTTGTATTTTTAAAAGCTATTATTGTAAATAATTTTTATTTAATTAAAATTAGAGCGAAAATATAATCCAAATCCAACACATCCAAATAAAATAGTTGCAGAATTGTCACAAACTAATATTAATTTTGGTAAATACTAAATATATTTAAATATTTTAGACACAGAAGAAATGAATAATATAAAATATATTTTTAATTTAGAAAATTGGGTGTCTGATACTCTAAAACATATATTACGTTTAAATGCACATTTAAAAATGCAAAATCAAATAATACTGGAAAATCAAAAAGAAATTTTAGCTCGTTTGTCAAGTGTCCAAACCGAACCAATTTCTGAACAGTTCTCTGTACAGTTTTCTGAATATTTTCCAATGCCAAATAAGAACAAAGTATTAGAAGTAGAAGAAATGTTAATGGACAATAATTTCAAAATTAACTTGGTATGTATTCTAGATGAATATGCACAAACTTATAACTATGTTTGAAATTAAAATTTTATTTAAATAATAGTCCAAAAATATGTTTTGTAAAACTAAAAAAAATTTATTCTTTAATTTTTAATCTAGTTTAATAGTATATAATTTATTAGTTTTACTAAGATTAATTTGGTATTTTTTTAATGTTCATATAAATATGCTATTAAATAATTAAAGATTTGCACTAGTTTTAACATAAACTTTATAAAAAAGTGTCTAATCAATCGTGCATTTAATTGTGGTTTATAATTTAAATAAATATAATAACAAAAATAAATGTCTAAGAATAAGTATTTACTTATTAATTTATTAATTAATTACTTGAGTAATCACGTGGAAAAATAAAACAAATAAAACATTTAATGCAAATGTCCTTAACAATACTAAACATTTATCGTTTAGTGTCCAATAAAATGTATGTGTTTTATAGATGAAACGAATGAAATCATTTGAAGGAGTTGATATTTCACATTTTATAAAGACTTGCTTAGAAAATTTATTTTCTAATGAACTTTCAACCCAAATTTCTTTCACTGGGAAAGCATTTAAAAAAATTCTACTTCTAAAATGGCTTTAATGAAACTTAAATTATTTCAAGTCATGTGTGGTATGGTATAAAGTGAATTAAACCAAAACAAATTAACATTAATATTTTACTTTGTTTTTACGAAATGTACTTAGATGTTGGAAGAGATCGTTATCCAGACTACACTGATGATATTGTTCAAAAATCTGTAACAGGATGGTTGCGACATTCCACAGACAGGTTACAGAGACAATTTCAAATTCAACAAAATAGTGTTATTCACTAATTTTATTAATTTTATTAATTTCATCAATTTTATAATGTATAATTTATATATATATTAAAATTATAAATAAATTTTTTAAATATATATATAATTTATTGAATAAATAAATTCATGTATATTTAAAAATGAATTTCATTTTTATTCACTTTAGGAATATTGTGATTTTATGCTGTGGCGATATTAGGACCAGGGAGGTTTATCTGAAATGCAATTATCACTAGTAGGGATTTCCCAAATATTAGAAATTAGGATGTACAGAGTATAAAAAAATTACTTTTTGAATGTTCTATGGAGTTCCTTATGGAATTCCCTAGGGTAGGACATTTGGAAATCAGTGGGAATAAAGAAGAAACTCCTATTTAATTCCCTTTATGACTACTTGGAAGTTCTTGGGAATTCCTAAGGAATTCTGGTGCTATTAGGGTAGATCTCTATATGACTGAATACTTCCATAAGTAGGGTTTTATTCGTAATTAAAACAAAACTATAGAAGCAAATAGCTATACCACCGTACTACGTCTTAACGCACAAATGGATTTCACTGCAAGTATACTGCTGCAAACGATCTATCAGAAAATATCAGTTAATCATAAGCAAAAAACATCATAACCCATTGGTGTACTTAAGAGTAAAGCACTATACATAAAGTAATATATGTTAAACAATATAATGTTTACTAAATAAAATTAAAAACAGTTAAATACTTGACATTTTAAATAATTTATTAAATAATTTATTATTTAAAACATGAATAAAAAATGCAAACAAATAAGCTAATACAACAATGTTCATAGAATAAACGTTTGACCAGCAGAAATTGTTGGTAATCAATAATAATAATACAATTCCACTTGTAGGAGACATATCATTAATAAACAAATAAACAAATAAACAAAAACACAAAAAAAAAAACAAATAAACAAATACATCATCATTCCAAAATTAAACGGTTCATTAATCAGCCGAAATTGTTGGTAATAAATAAAAATAATAAAGGAAAACTTTTATGTGTGAGAGCGGGAATAATTGGAGGCAGTCGATCGTCGTGGTTTAAAGACGCCTTTCTTTGATGATAATCGTTGATAATGGTCATCAAATTTCATGGCTATATCTCCAAAGTTAAAAACATATTTAGAGTTCTTAGGTTTTACATCCTAAGAAACAAGCACAGATTATAATGATAAAATAACTCTATGCGAACTGATCATCAAATGAATTTACCTTCAATTCAATATTTAAATGTCCAAACAACTGTTCGATTTCTGATTTTATCGATGACTTCAAATTAGGTTTTTTACATATTTCGTGTAAGCCATATAACAGCGACGTTATAATAGGATTTCTGGGTGTAAAAATCTACCACAAGAGCAATAAACACAAATCGTTTTAAAAAATTAATAACGGAAACATAAAAAAGTTTACATACTGTGCTCGTACTACACGAATAGAGTATTCTGATAACGAATGACACCGTAAATTGTAATTCTTGATGACCTTTTTTAAGCGATTCTTCCAATAACGTTTTTAAATTCAGTTCATCTAAAGAAATCGGTCTGTTCTTGGCGAATGTCATTTTACCCAACCAGTGACCAAAATTGTATAACGACGATTTGTCAGATGGGCTTGCTGTTTTTTGGCACATTTCTAATAAAGCCTAAACAAAAAGTAAATATTAGTAAATTTTGTGATTAAATTAATTTCGTATTTTTTTCACATACTCTAGTAATCTTATATGTATCTGAAACAACCAAAGAATTCAGGTATTCGCTGTTCGAATACTCCAGAAAGTTTAAATATAAGGTGTGCGAATTGTTTTGCATACTAACTCGTTTCGTTAGTAAATATCGTGATAACCACGGTAAACATTTCTCGGAAATAATACGTCGAATTTCTTGACTCTAAAATTCATAAAATGACAACAATGTTTTAAACGTTTAAACTTGAAAATTTAAGAATATTTTTTACTGAAACACAATGAAAAAACCATAATTTGTAAAAAAAAATACATGTTTACCTTAGATTGAAAATTTTCAGCACTTAAATTTTTGAAGATAAAAGCTATCCTATTTTGGACATCAACAGTGGGTTTGATAATGGTTTCATCGTTCTCAAATAATGTAGAGAAATCAGTATCTCCCGAAGTCTGTGTCGGTTGTTGCGATTTCTCGTCATATTCTTCACACTACACAAATAATACAGTACACAAATATAGAGTTAAATACTTGATTACTCTAAAAGTTGATAGTCCGTTAAAAGAAACATATACTTTGTAAAAAAAAAGAAATGTTTACCTCATTTTGATAATTGTTTGGGTCAAAGATGTAAGTTATCCTATATACAACATCAACACCGGGTTTGATATATGTTTTACCCAGCTCAATAGCTGCTCGAAGTGAATAAAAATTAGTTATATCGATATCTTCAACTTTAGGCTAAAAATACATAAATATAAAAATAAAATAGAATAGAATGAATATCATTGTTTAAGTTATGTGATGTCTTACTAACCGTGGATGGCGATGCGACATTAGTGTCGATTAATTCGTAAATTGGTAATGTAGTTGTGGTTGAGGAAGAGGTGGTAGTCTGGGGAATGTGGGGGTGTGCAGACACGACTGGATTCTGTGGTGCTACCTTTTCATTCGCCACAGCGAAATCAGTATCTCGCGAAGACTGCGTTGGTTCTTGCGAGTTCATGCCATACTCTACATACTATACAAAATAATATAGTATAAATAGCTAAAGTAAAATACTTGATTACTCTAAAAGTTAATAGTTCAATAAACGAATTATTCGAAAAGTATTTTTTATTAAAAATGTACCTGTATGAGATGACGTGGTAATTGTTTGTAATGTGGAATTTTTGAAATGTCAGAACAATATTGGTATAAATGTTTCAGGTGGCATTTAAATCGGTTCAAGGCGGTTATTCCGAAAGTATACATTTTATGACCGGGAGCAGCCTTTAGTGCATTTAAAATGATGCTGAGCACATTATCAGCTAAACCTGGATAGCTTCTAAAACAAACAAAAAACTTATCAACTGTAGTTCAAATCGTATAAAATATAAACAGTGTTGTTCGTATTTTGAAAAACTATATACTTTTAATACTTACGAAAGGAGGTCGTACTCAATAATGCCGCCGAAAAGATGACCAATTGTTGCAAGTTTTTTCTCCGGATATCCCTTGATGAACAAATGTTGTTCATACACAATTTCTAATACGCAACTAAGAATTTTCTAAAATAACAAAAAAAAAAAAAAAAATTAAAAAATTTCTAAATTACAAGTTGTACACTGTGTAGAAAATTAGCTAGCCAAATATATACTAGGTCCATATACGATATTTAAATAAATAAGGAAACAAATATCAAATTGGTGTCAAAGATAAATAGTTAATGATTTGTGGATGACATTCATATTATGCATTTGTAAATTAATAATATTGTTAACTAACAATTCCCTTAGAGTAGACAATTGAGTAAATATTGCGTGGTACGTTTAAATAGTTCTAGAACACTACACCCATCAGATCCACAGCACCCGTCGGTCCGTTAAGTTTTAGATATGAATTATACATAGAAAAACTGTAAAATTACCCTTTCACGTTCAACTGGAGAGTTTTGAAATTTTTTGAAAATCTCCAACGCTTCTTCAACTGGTAAAAATGAATATGGTCCTATACCATAAACGCGTTTTAGGTATATTTCCGCCTCATTCATATCTTTTGTTGCTGGTATCTAGATAGGTAAAACTCGATCTTGAGTAACAATTAAATATATATATATATATATGTTAATTTATTATATTTTATTTATTTGTTTTTTTCCTTATTTGTCTTTTTTCTTAAAATCAGCAAAATACCCACCCACTGGTAAGCTGTTAGGCAATATTTCGAGGGGAGTATCGCCATCGTTAATTGATTGAAATGAAACAAATTATAATGTTTCTATATAATTGTATTTACATTTTATAAAAACGAGTCCCTTATGCCCTATTCCTCCCACGCCTTAAAACTTGACAGCGATTACATGGATATTTTCGAAAATCACAATATTATCTTATTATATCGTAATAAATTTCAAAGTTCGTGGGTTTAGAGAAAATCTTCAACATTTCCTTTTCTAAAAATTCACTTTTAATAACAATTACATATCATAAAGTTTGTGACAGACAACAGGTGGGATATAATTTAATGTAATCCACCGAGATCCTCTCTGTACCGACGGACACTCAAAACAGGTCCTGGGCGTCCCTATAGTGGTTTAAGCTAGTTTGTACTAACCTCATCGTCCGCCGGTTTCGGTCCGGATTGAAGCTCAGCTTCAAGCTTCCGGATACGTCTCTTCACGTCTACACGTGGGATTTGGCCGGTCTTATCGTTGTTTTTCCCAGTAGCAATTAGAACGACGGGGGCCTGGTTTACTACCCCCGTGTCCTCGCGGTTACAGGACGACGACCGAAGTGGGCCCGCTACGTTGGACCCGGGTTTTATCCCGGATCCACCCACTACTGCCGACCCCTGGGGTTCCGATGACCCTGGGGTGGTAACAATACTTCTGTTATTTACTTTCATATTGAGTTTTAAGGAGTGACTTTCTCCGCGTTTTAAACCTAACCGCCAGGTCGGCAGGGATTTGCTAACTGCTAGCAGGCTCCCTCCAGCCTTACCGACCCCAACTAATTAAAGTAAGGGCCGGCTCAGAACTCTTAGTCAAGACGTTCTCCGCTTAGTCCTTACCAACATGGGAGACCCTGCTGGTGGAATACACCACCGTTGGCATAGCACTAAGCGTCATCGAACGACCGATCAAGCCCCCTCACCACGGCAAGGTGAGTTCCAAGAGGGGGAGTCTTTTTTTTTATCGGCAATGCACCTACTACCCTAAAAGCCTGTCAAACAATCCTCAGAACATTGAGTTGTCATTATTTATTAAAGAACAAAAAATAAACAATTATTTACTAAGGTGGGTGACCCAGACACGCTAACGATTACAAATTAATATATACATTTGGCGCATAGACGCGTGCTAGAAGAGGACCGCAAAACAGTGACTCCCGCTCCTTCCCTTACAAAAAAAACTGCTAAACGCCTACGAGAGGGCCCTAATCGTCCTACCTCTTCTATAGCGTTGCGATTTAACTATCCTCTGTAGAGACTTTCCCTCGCGCTCAGCTTCCTCCTTTGCACCTATCACAGTCGGGGCCACCGCTTCCCACTTGCAACATGTGGACGATGAAATCTCGCGGCCGGTAACAAGCTATAACGCGCATACGGTCGTCTTTGATACACACGAATGCCACGCAGAAAACGATCGTGTGAAATGCGTCGTCATTCTCTTCGCTGTTAGTTTCGGCCATTGTGCAGTTAGAATTAATGTTCAAAAAATATTTTTAAAAAAAATGATCAAAAAAAGTTACATGAAACATCCGGTCGAGGAGCATGAGGGGTATCAGCGTTCGGATCCACTCCCAGCCGTTTCCGACAGGAGCGTCCCATCTTGCAACCCTCCGTGCCCACTCGTCAGTCGTCGCGGGCCTCGGGTTGCTCCACGTCGCCGGAGTTCCTGAAGGTCGTTCGTTCGCTTCCAGTGGTATCACCCTCCTCGTATAGTACGCATACGTGTGTTCGACCACTAGAAGGTTGATCGGAGGCGTCTGAGTAACGACCTATACGGTGTCGTAGGAGATTGTGCGGAACTTACAGGTGCTCCTGATGGCCACTCGACATTAGACCCTTGTCAACTACTCCACTATATCGACTGCACAACGCTCACGAGCAGACGTCAAAGGCTTCCATGCAACGTTCGGCATGTATCCGGACAGAGCAGATATCACCCTCTTGGCTTTCTCCGAGACGGCACGCAAGTACGCACCGCACATCGTCCCCATGTTTTTTAGGATCACTCTTAGGTATTTAGGGGACGCTCCTAACGGTAAGGTCTGACACTCGCATCGTAACTACCGGGCCGTAACGGCTCGTGAACAAGCCACGGCCCGAGCACCCATATGTACTCCATCACTATTACGAGCACTACGTTTGTGCGGTGCTGCACCGCTTCCACTGTGTGCCTTTCCGCCACGATCAACGTATTGTCCACGTAGCGGAAAGTGATCGTTCCCGTGGGCAAGGGAAGACGGAACACGGCATCGTACTCGACGTTTCAGAGGAGAGGACCGAGCAGGTTATTTCCATTGTGATCGGCTCTCCCCGGTCGTCATAGCACAAATGCAGCACCCTACCGCCCAGATACGACTTGAATCTACAGAGTTGAACGCGTTACGGATGTCCACCCGACGGGCGTTGCGCGCGTCGATGAAACGCGTTGTCGACCGACCGTCCTTTACGGAAACCGTATTGCCTTTCCGGCAATAAGATACTCGTTTCGGACATATGGCATACAACGGTCGGTACGAAGATAAAACCCCCTCGGGCTTTCTCGGTTAGCTGAGAAGCGAGAGGTGAATCCGCATTCAATGCCCGGGAAAGATTCCGCTCCTCAGGCACGTGTTGAATGTGCCTAACAGCATCGCCGGTCTAGACGCATGGATGACACCCCAGACCTGACTCGGTATGCTATCCGGAACGGGAGCCCGGTTCCGCGACTTGGAGCGGCCGATGGCCAACGAGACCTTAGCTAAGGAAAAGTCCGGCTTAACCACGAGTCCCTCTCCGGGAGAGGTCAACACAGGAACAACACGTCGCTGATATCGCGTTCAGGTTAGGTTAGGTTAGGTTAGTGTCAGCAAAGCTGAACGCGTGATCTAGTCGCCCAAATGCTGGAGTCTTCGGCTAAATAGGAAGTGGTTGCCCAGTTCGCGTCAACCGGGATGGGTCTGAAGGAGGAAGCGGTGCGGGAGAAACAGTGCTTGCAGGGGATAGCTCCATCGCGCGGTTGGAGGAGAAGAAAGGCGGTAGCAGGTCACTCTTAAACAGAATTTGTGAGGGGTGGAGCGGTAAGTGCTGTCGTACAAGATATTACATTACGTTACATTTTATACATGTATATTTACAAATGTGAATTGTCGGTCATTCATAGTAGAGATTTATCAACCAGTTGTAATCAACGTCGTTTACAATTAAACATGTCTGCGTAACACGTTATGTACGGTTTTTTAACATGATATGCCGTATTGTAGGTCGGAGTGATAATCTTCATTTTATTAATACTTGCGCGTATTGATAAAAATAAAAAAACCCTGGAAAAAAACGGTCAAACATTCAGGGGGGAGGGAGGAAGAGGAAGGGGTCTATAGCATCATTTGACGGCATATTGGATGACGGTCTATTCAGTCAGATCAAAACGTGCTCGACTGCACAACCTGCTCACTCCCCGTCGCCAACAAAAACGTGCCCCTGTTCGGCTAGTACGACGTACAGCATCTTTGCAGTGCTAGCACTTCTGTCAAATCATTTGGCACGTCACACTACAAACTACACTATACAATGCTAGATGCGTATATATATATATATATACACGTGACACGCGCGTCTTACATATACATATATATAAATATATAGGTACCTACCTACTCACGGGTCACCGTACCGCTTATTATTTATATTAAAAACGTTCACAGGGGTCATTAAGTTAACCCGACGTCACTTGACCACTTTTGGCACGGACGCGATTCCGTATTATCACGTGTAAAATATTTGCGAACGTAATAGCTGTGCGGTTTTTTTTTTTCGTAATATAATTCTGTTTTTGTTTAATACTGCCATTTAATACTATGTCGTACACGTGAGCTTGTATATGCGACCTTTATAAATCGAAACGAAAAATAAAAAACTAATTTTTTAGTTAATAAGCGGGTCTTCCCCAAGACCGTAACTGACCCCTATGTAATATTTCGTGATATGAAAACGTAATATATAATGCGAACTTCCGCATGTAAATATATATATATATATGTGTGTGTGTGTGTGTGTGTGTGTGTGTGTGTGTGTATAACCACACGAGATAGTAGAGTTGAAACGAGCCTGTCTCGTTCAGTTGCCACTAGGCCGGCGAAGCGATTAGTACTCACGTCGTATGTTTGTTGTGAATTCAAAACGTCAGAATAGAACGAAATCGGCCACAACAACAACAAAAATGCTATACTTTGTTCGGAGTTTTTTTTAAAAATTTTTCGTATTATCTCCGACTAAATTCACCGTATTTCGTTACTCAGATCGACGTGAAATCGACTAATCATTCAACAATAATCCCTAATCCGACTTACCGCGGTTCGTGAGAGTCACGTTTTTCATGCTGTGTTCGTAGCGTACTACTATATAACAAGGCACTTTTATTTTAAAACAAATGAGTAGACGTAGAAATTTCATTACGCTTCGGTACGTTCGGTTTAGTATCGTTATATATGAAATCTATTCATTATATAATTTCATGTGCACACTTACATAACATTCAATAATAAGAACAAACGGTTATTATTCGTTGTTAATACTCAATTGATTCAATCCACACATGCTAATTATTATTTATATTATTGTAATTTATTTAAATTATATAAAGTCGAAGTAAAAACCGTTGGTTTTTGCCATTGTCCAAGACCTAATCGTGAGACTTGGTCCCGTCCGATTTCAGTTGATAGAACCTTCTAGAGAAGAACGGAGGCGGCGGTTTTTGCCGATTACGAATGTACAACGCATCAGCGTGTGGCTTATTAAGATTTCCGTTGTGCACGCGATACTTTTAAAGCGGAACGTCCGAATCGGAACACTAAATGCCCCGACAATTTGGCCGAACCGTGACAAAACCTATACACACGCCAAAAATAATCGTTTAGTACGGATTTCATACGACAGATAACATAATATAACACTAATTATAACCTATATATTATATGGACTTTCACGTGTCAACAATCGTCGGTGCCGTCGGTGTCGTCGGTGTCGTTGACAATGTTGACATTTACCGGCGGCCTGCAAAACGGTGCCCTCACGCAACCGTCCCATCCCGCGTTCAACCACGGTCGCTGGTCATCATGGTAGCCCGCGTTCGCCGCTGCGTCCTCACGCAGCCATTCCTGTGCGTGTTCCAGTTGGCTTCGGATCGCGCGCCGCTCGACAGCGTTCCAGTAGTTCTCGCGTAGCACCATCAGGTCGTCTTCCTCGGACGACTCCTCCGTGTACTCACCCGAGGACTCCTCCGAGGACTCTTCCGAGGACAACTCCTCCGTGTACTCCTCCTCGTACGACCACATCGCCGCTGTGGGCCACGCGTCCCTCAGCCCGTCGCGCACCGCCAACGCAGCCGTACCTCGCTGTAACGACATACTATGTCGGTCTATCGTCGCGAGTACCCGGGCACGCGCCTGCCGTAGACCGCGTATGTTCATAGACTCGACGGCCATCACTTCCTGTTCGGTGACGGTCACGGCCATTTCTTCCAGAACCGTGGGCCGGAATGCTGCGTCTCCTCTTTCCTCGGCCACCGCCGTCGAGGCTTGGACTCCCGTGGTCGGCACACTTTCTTGTCCGCCACGCTTCAATATGCCGCTGAAACAATCGCAAAACAACGTTTCCCACCAACGTGACATTTTACGATATTAGATAAGTACGAATATGACGACAAAAATATTTTAATCGTTCCGTTCACTCGGACTTCCAAATGCAAACTGTGTACGGACCATGTCGATCAAAACACGTAAACGTCGTTTCCAAGGCGAAATATATTTTTTTCGTTTTCGTTTGATTGTTTCGAGCTAGTAGATAACGCGATTATAATTTTAACAATATACACTTCATATACAAGTTATTATTATTTTTTTTTTGTATCGTGAGTCAGCGATCATTCAGTCGAGATATTTATAGACGTTTTTCAAAATTATTATGTCTTGAACAAACTTTTGATTTTTAAATCGTAAACTCTGTAATAGATATAATATATATGTCCTGGCATAAAACTATAACTTAACCTAGCCAGAACTAGTTGAATTACCCGGTTTCACTCGTGACCAGTTTAAATGTTTAAATTATATTTACACTGCGGACCCGGCAATGATTCGCTATTACTAGATTTGAGGAATGTATACCAAATCAAAAATATAAATAAATAGTATGATATATGAATGAAATAAATACAATAGAAGTTTGATATCAATTCGCTTATTCAATTAAAATGACATCAATTTAATTGCGTGAGATAATTCATTGTTTTTCAGTTTCATTGCTGTTTTGTTGTTGATAGTGGTTTTTCTTCTTCTTAGATTTGTTAAATTATTTGGTTAATTAATAAATTATTTACCTTCAAGATCATTTCGATGCGCTTGGATATACGATTATTTTGGTGACCTCATTTGGGGCATATGCCAACGAATAATATGAAAAATGTGTCATTTATCAATATTGTTATATCAATAGTGCATACAAGTATTCGGTAGGAGGGAGATAGTCGGTTTCCTAAAAATGTCTAAATGTCAATAAATATCGAGTACTTAAAAATATTAACTAATTTAAAATGTCAATTGTCTTCAAAATGCTCTTCAATTGGATGTGTTGTCTTGTGAATTCAGCTTAAGTCTCGTTGAACGTTCAGTCTTTATGCGCACACTCGGTCGACGTAGTCGGTGATTTCGTTTTACCAAATTGCGGTCTACTCGTACTGTCGGAAACTTGGTTGTCTAATGCCGATAGCGACACTTTCGATTTGCCTTCGTATAAGCTGATTAACCGACATAAACGAGATAACGGAAATGTGGCTGGTGGTGTCGTGATTTATGAACGTTGCGCTGATGCAGACGCTCTGAACAGCTCGAGTCGTCCGTTGGTTCGAATCAACGCGGAAAAGACGGGTTTGGAATAAGTGAACGTGTTCTCGAACGACATTGGAGACATCTGCAAAGCGGAGACGATAATTAACGGTGAGCGTGTTCTGCTAGTGGCTACTTACCTTACGAACGGCACGATCACGAACGATAAGATAACATTCTTCGAACACCACTTGTTGCCATACTCGATAAAACTGAAGGGTCTTTTCATGTTTATCGACGAGCTGAAATTATACGACCTACCGATTGTGCTCTGCGGAGATTTCAACGTGAATTTCCGGTCGGAAGAGGTACAGTGACTATGTCAATTTATGCGCCAGTGCTTTGGTTGCGAATTATCGAATTTAATTGACGTTTCGATAACACGAAACATGACATGCATCGACGTTGTGTTTACACGAAACGTATGTGACGTGCGGACGAGAGCGTACATTTCGTACTGTAAACAACAATAAGCATTGTACCTAGCTCTAGTTCCTTATAAGATGCATATATTGCTCAAATACACGTTGTACACAATATATTGTTTATATCCATTACAACGAGATTGGAGACCTGTATGCATAGGTCACACGAAAGGTGAGCGCGCACGGTTCGTTTGATATTGTCCAGAACGAATGCTACGTGACGGTAGGAATTTTTGGCGACCTCACGCGTGTGCGTGCCCAGAGGCATTCCATGCCGGCGGTGTACGCGAAGCAAAGACATGGAATGTCTTATAGTCTC
>CM032339.1:33880377-34055943 GCA_019022885.1 Schlechtendalia chinensis
AAAAAGGAAAAATAAATTTACATTTGGGATATAGTTAAAACTAAGATATTACGCGTAAAACTCTGAAATATATTATCGTAATTTTATAATTGTCTTACAATATGAGATGGGTAGATTAAATAGTAAATTAAATAGATTTATAATATGATAACGAATGTTCTTAAAAACCGTTAAATGAGGGTACAGTGTGTTTCAAAACATAATATAATATGTAAGATAAAAAATAAAAAATAAAAATATTTCGATTTATAGAAAGTACACTAAAAAAAAAAAAACAATGAGTTTATGAATGTAGTAACAGCGAGATCTCAGATCTACCTTCTCATCTGAATCTTCGTACGACGATCGTTCTTCGATCTTAGATGAAATGAACACGTTACTTTCCTCGGTATACTCTGCGTTATCTTCAATTATTTTAACTGTATTATCCATAGCTGTTGTGAATGATTTCTCGTGTTCTATTTCCATGACCGATATTTGAGGCGTTTTCGTCTCTTTGGTATTCGACAATAGCTTGACATATTCTGAAAACCAAAACACACGTAAGCGACGGTCTTTCAATCGAAGATTTGTGACGAGACATTAAATGTATACATACCGAGGGTGGTAATTTTCGTGACTTTGCCAACTCGTACCGGCGGTCTAACGTTGGCAGTCAACGAACGGTTCATCATCACCAGCATTTCATTTCCCCACCGAAGTAACGATGGTGCTTGCAAGGACGCGATTATTGCCTGCCGCACACCGTGAAAACCGATCGCCGCGTTATCACCTATGTCTAGTCTCGACGCGACGAATCCACCCGCGTTTTTCTTTCCGCGAAGGAACTTCACCGTTATCTTTCCTAACGGTATCTCCGTCATCACGACCGTAGTCTTCGGATTTGCTTTCTTTGCGAATACGACGACGTCATGCTGTTCCTCCACAGACACTTCGCGATTACCTTCGACTTTGGCGGTCCTCTTTTCTACGGCATACTTGTTGTATGCAGCTGATGCTATTCTGTTCTTACCACACCGACGGTGGTATATCATCTTGCATTCTAAGCGCGCACGAAACAAACCGTGAACCAACAGCGTTTACAGTTTATACGCATACAATATATTACCGGAACATTTGAGAACTCTTTTGAACGGGTTTCTCTTCGAACATATCCTGCACCGTTTGAACCGTCCAAACACAGTCAATTTCTTCACTATCGCGTTATCGTGTTCACCTGATGGACAACAGATCGCTATCTTGTCGGTCCGCATGATTTTTCCCTGTTGTAATATTCTTTGAACTAAATTTTTGGGGAAATTATACATTAATATATTTCCACTGTTAGCAAAATGTAAACTGTTTATTTTCACGCCCGACGTTATTTGTTTTAATCACAAAAATACTTGGTTGGGTAGCAACTATAATTTCGTGATGTGAAGCGGTAACGTTTTTTTCGGTTGTGTGCCAAAGCAAAGACATAAAATGTCAAAAACATTACCTAGATACGCAATAATCATATAATTTTTTTATGCCAATTCGTCAGTGTCCTAATATAATTGAAAAAGCTTCCCTGAAAGTTTTCGAAATAATTTAAAAAAAACTTTTTTCATTGATAACTTTAAAATCTACTGTTTAGAGAAATTCGCATACGAACATTTTCGTTTACCAGTTAACGCATTCAATATAACACAGACCAAGAATTTTTTGCAATAACTCATTTACTTTTAGGCTAATTACAGCATTTTAAAAATTAGAATTTTGTAATTTTTTCTTGTACTACCGATACATTATAAAGAATAAAACATCAATTACCGACAAGTATTTCGAACAATTTATGTTTTTGAAATATAAATAATCATTCGGTTATATACTATCGTTAATAATACATTTAACAATTTAATAACATTCATTTAAACAGTGTACTATAAAATAAATGTATAAGAATTAAGTGTACTAACAATTGGTACATAATGCAAACGTGTGAAATAACCTACATAAAGACTTAATAACGTTAATATGGTCAGGGGAGGGATATTCCCCATTCCCTGTGGCCAAGCCACTAAAAGCAGTTGTTAGTTTTTGATATACAACCTGCAAACCATTAAATGTTATTTTGCGATAAAACGAACAAACCGTTTAAAATGAAAACAAATCGTAGGGAAACATGCGACAGTTACGAATCGACCCATAGTTTAAACTTTTTAATTGATAATTTTCACGGCAATGATTAATAATTGATGGAATTTCGATAATTCAAGTCAAGGTGAGGGTAGTTAATATTTCAACGTTCCTCCATCACCACGGTGAAATAACGTCGGTCGTTTGTCATCAATCAACGACCGAAAAAAAATATTGTCGATTACAGTTACCTATGTTTTTCAATTTGAATTGGTAATTTAGAGTTGTTACTTTACTGCCTGATTAATAATTCATAATGTAGTAGATACAGGTATCGGTGAAAAGGCGATAATACATTTTTCGATAAACGATAATATAAATTATGACATTGGAATAAATGATATACATCAACAGTAATAATAAATACAAATGCACACAATGACCTTTAAAGCGTATAAGACCGTTTCGGTCTCACTTGAACGCCTCGCAGAGAACGAGTGTGTGATACGCGTCGTCATCCTTAGGCTTAGCGAAAACGATTACAGCGCGTACATCCCTGAACTATTTTGAGAAAATCCAATATAATGTATTTCTGTGCTGACTTGTTGTGGTTATACGCTGCTGCTGTCAACACGTATACGCCTATAATAGAATCACAGCGCGCACTCGTAGGAGAATTGCATATTCGAAGCGCCGTTTTTATAGATCTAAAAACAAAATATTATATTTTATATTTGAAATTGGTTACTTATTTTTATTACTTTATGTACGTAAATTCAATAAATATATTATTTTACATAATATATAAATATACTCATCATGACGCAAGTGTCACTTTTCCAAACAATCCAAGAACTATGAATATTTATATTTGAAACATACTATTTTCAAACAATTGTTTTATTTTTAAGGTGTTTAATTGTTGAAAAATTATTCAAAATTTAAATTCACCCAAATTACCTAACATATAGTTAAATCAAAATTAAATTTTATATTATTGTTTATATATAAACAGTGTTTTATTACATAACATAATAAAATTGTAAAAAAATAACTTAGCCCTTCTGGCTCAACAATGATTTGATAAACAAATATTATAGTTCTTTCAGCAGGACAACAAATATGTATAAAAAATTTGTATAAGTCTTTTACTCAAACAATATCAATTAAATATCAAATATAAATATGGAAATTAACACTTTTAACTCAATAATAATCTATATATAAAATAAAACCTAATATTAGCGTCAAAGATAATATTAAAATACTAATAAATAATAAGTAAAACAACAACCACAACAATAATAATAATCTCTATAAAAACTCATTTAATAACCACGAACGCAGACTGGCTATTCTATAACATTTCAAAAAGCAATTCTTCAAAAAACTTGTCCGCAACGTCGTGAACTCAGCAACGCTCAGAATGTTAACGGCGACGAGTGTAGAAATGGCCCTGAGCGAAGATGATGAAATGCCGCGGTAAGTACAATGCTGTAATTAGCCTAAAAGTAACTGAGTTATTGCAAAAAATTGTTGGTCTATGTGTGATATTGAATGCGATAACTAGTAAGCGAAAATGTTCGTATGCGAATTTTTCTAAACAGTAGATTTTAAAGTTATCAATGAAAAAAAATTTTTTTAAATTATTTCGAAAACAACCAGGAAAGCTATTTCAATTATATTAGGACACTAATGAATTGGCATAAAAAAATTATATGATTATTGCGTATCTAGGTGATGTTTTTTTTGTGATTAAAACAAATAACGTCGGGCGTGAAAATAAACAGTTTACATTTTGCTAACAGTGGAAATATATTAATGTATAATTTCCCCAAAAATTTAGTTCAAAGAATATTACAACAGGGAAAAATCATGCGGACCGACAAGATAGCGATCTGTTGTCCATCAGGTGAACACGATAACGCGATAGTGAAGAAATTGACTGTGTTTGGACGGTTCAAACGGTGCAGGATATGTTCGAAGAGAAACCCGTTCAAAAGAGTTCTCAAATGTTCCGGTAATATATTGTATGCGTATAAACTGTAAACGCTGTTGGTTCACGGTTTGTTTCGTGCGCGCTTAGAATGCAAGATGATATACCACCGTCGGTGTGGTAAGAACAGAATAGCATCAGCTGCATACAACAAGTATGCCGTAGAAAAGAGGACCGCCAAAGTCGAAGGTAATCGCGAAGTGTCTGTGGAGGAACAGCATGACGTCGTCGTATTCGCAAAGAAAGCAAATCCGAAGACTACGGTCGTGATGACGGAGATACCGTTAGGAAAAGATAACGGTGAAGTTCCTTCGCGGAAAGAAAAACGCGGGTGGATTCGTCGCGTCGAGACTAGACATAGGTGATAACGCGGCGATCGGTTTTCACGGTGTGCGGCAGGCAATAATCGCGTCCTTGCAAGCACCATCGTTACTTCGGTGGGGAAATGAAATGCTGGTGATGATGAACCGTTCGTTGACTGCCAACGTTAGACCGCCGGTACGAGTTGGCAAAGTCACGAAAATTACCACCCTCGGTATGTATACATTTAATGTCTCGTCACAAATCTTCGATTGAAAGACCGTCGCTTACGTGTGTTTTGGTTTTCAGAATATGTCAAGCTATTGTCGAATACCAAAGAGACGAAAACGCCTCAAATATCGGTCATGGAAATAGAACACGAGAAATCATTCACAACAGCTATGGATAATACAGTTAAAATAATTGAAGATAACGCAGAGTATACCGAGGAAAGTAACGTGTTCATTTCATCTAAGATCGAAGAACGATCGTCGTACGAAGATTCAGATGAGAAGGTAGATCTGAGATCTCGCTGTTACTACATTCATAAACTCATTGTTTTTTTTTTTTTAGTGTACTTTCTATAAATCGAAATATTTTTATTTTTTATTTTTTATCTTACATATTATATTATGTTTTGAAACACACTGTACCCTCATTTAACGGTTTTTAAGAACATTCGTTATCATATTATAAATCTATTTAATTTACTATTTAATCTACCCATCTCATATTGTAAGACAATTATAAAATTACGATAATATATTTCAGAGTTTTACGCGTAATATCTTAGTTTTAACTATATCCCAAATGTAAATTTATTTTTCCTTAATGTATTTCAGGAAATCAATTGTGAATCAAGTGCTGTGAAACTCTTCGCGGAAATTGATTCAATGACGAGCTCATCGGAATACCAATGTTTCGTCGAACAAGCCTGGTTCTTGGGAGCGGAGACGACCTTGTCCGCTCCAATCGACAACGACGCGATATGTTCTCCTTGCGTGGTGTTAAAATTGGAGTACGGAAACTATGTTGTAAACGGCGTGGGACCGACTTCATACGTAATTTCATATACATATATATATATATATATATATATACAATAATAATTCGCATAATCACGGATCGAGTTAACGTGATATGTTTGTATACTATTTCCCGATATAGATCGCACGTGCAAACTCTATGGCCAAGACAAACGAGTTATTGCGTCAGCAATTGGGCTACGTGCAATCGTGTAGAGACGCTGTACCAGTGGACAAAGAGAACACCGATGACTTCCTACACGACGTGGAAATCGTATTGAATTCGGATCTAGTAAGTCGTACACAGAAATTCCAACCGGAGATCATTATCATTTACGAACGAAATTTGAAAATCGTCTTGTGTAATCGTACCGTCTAATTAATAGTTCTCGCGAAAACACCAGAGTTATTTGAAATTAACGCGACATTTCATCTTGGAGAACTACGGAGGGACCGATTCGTCGATGACCAGACTTCAAAAAGTCACTGCCATTTTAGGAAGTCTGGTCTCTTACGAGAACGTTTTAAGGAACAATACGTACATTGTAAAGTGTACGTACAGCCAGTACTGTTCCACGGGCATGGGTCTCAACATCAAAGTACGTATGGCATCAGCGTTTTGTACGTTCCGCTGTTATATTCAAGATATCGTAAATAATCCTTCTCGATGCGTTCTCGTTCGGATTATTTAGGAAGCGAAATCGCACGCGGCCGTGGAAATGCTGCATACTTTGAAACAAATATGTGGTTTCGTTTTAATCGATAACGTGGTCGATTCGGATTTCGCGAGGCCAGCGGTCGGATCTGTGTGTTTACGCGTGAGTTTAATGTTGTAAATAAAAAATGTTTGTCGAAATATACGCGGTTTTTAACAATTGTCGTGTTGTGCATCGTTTCAGTTACCAGACTCCAACCGGTTCAAAGTAAAAGTGTTGAAACACTTATTAATCACGCCTCATCATTATGTTTCGTCGGAAGCTCATCTGCGCGAAATCGTTGCACTTACTGACGAAACTCTGCAATATAGCGTACGACGATCCAATACACTGCTACAAGTACAATATGCAGTTAGTTATTGTAGGGCGTCCGCCACTAATGTTGAAGAGTCGGTATGTATATAACTAAATATCGATATATTACAAATTTTAAAGTTTATAATGGTGGAAATACATATATATGTATATACATTTTTATAGAAATGTAAAACGCTATGTTGTATGAAAATGATACTAGCGCTTCACAAATGGTGCGGATTCAATTTTACGGTGAGTAAAACACATTATATATATATATGTATATATCGATTACATAAATTATACGATATTTGCTCGAATATTAATATGATTTACAGAAAAATTATGAAAAAGTTGAGAATTATTACAAAAATTTGGAAGAAAAGTACGTAGAAGATTAGGTAATATTTAATTAATAGCAGTTCGTTTAGGTAAGCCGTTATATACTTTGATATATCATGTATTTATTATTAATAATTTAATCAATGTATCTTACTCCTATATTTCACACATAAGAACGATGCTATTTAATTTAAAGAATATTTTTGGTGGCCTATTTAAATTTCGGATTTCCTAGGGAAGGTATTAACATTTTTTTGAATTATCTGTGGTATGTCTTGAAATATATTTATGGATAAAAGTATTTTAGTTCGGTCGAAAAAAGTCCATGAACTATATAAAAATGTAGCTAGGCACGGGGTTGCCTCTGGATGCGTTACTCAAAAATACAAATCCATAAATAGGTTAAACATTCATCGGGTCTGTACATATTTTCTAATTACGACGCCTGACAATTATTTTAATAACGCGCAGTGCCCGGCAAGCGCAAGAAGCAAGCATCAGCGTTACGTGTTGGCGATCTATGTTCTTTCCCGTTGCAGTTGACGTCAGTTACACGCTCCCGGGGAAAATTGGATGAGTTGGAAAGGATTTTATATATAAATATATATATATTGAGTAGAAACTAATGAACACACAATCGGGAAGGGGGAAGAATATTGGACACCTCCATGGAACCGGTGGTGTTGATCGACCGGGTTTAGCTGGTTGATCAACGCAGTGATAAATTAGATGCGACGAGCTGAGCGGATGTACGCGCGGCATGAGCCTAGTTATTGTAGATCGGTCGTCGGCGGAGCATCAAGGACGACGTTATGATCAGCAGCAACACGACCACGTGAATCAACGGTAAACGGTCACAAGAACGCGAATTATTATCGTGGACCGCGAAAACGTTGGCGTATGTCCACGGGACGACCCTAAGCTGAGTTGGCGGATCGCACACCGGGGGCGAGCTTGTTGTGGCTGCCGATACGGTGGCGTACGAGGTGATCATCTGTTGTCCAAAGAACTACGGGTCTCGACAAAGTGTCAAAGGGAGGGTTAAATTGTGAGGTTAGGTTAGGCAAAATTGTGTAGTTGGTTAGTATTCATTTAAGAAGCATTGTGTAGTTTATAAAGGTGTTTAAAAAAAATATTTGATTATAAAAGAAACTTATAATAATTGATGAGTATTAATTATTTTACAATTTCTCGAAGTTTACCCATCTTCTCTGACTTGATATTACACGAAGGAAGAATTCAAAACATTATCCGAGTGTGTAGAACGGACTTGACTAATTGTGTTCCCAATAACTGGTGACAGGATCCGCCAAAAATGATGGTGGTTGTACTACTGTAAATTCATTTTGGATAGTTTCATTACAAATACTTTAATCATATATTTATAGTCCATAGATTTCACTGTCAAAATTGTTTTAAAATCAATTTGAGGATTCTAGAATATATTCTCATTCTGAAGACTAAAGATTTCTTCAGTTATGCAAATTTCATCAATCATTTGTTTAGTACACAAAATTAAGACTTCCTTAAATATTTTGATATCTTTAAAAAATTTAAAACTATATTTTATTTCGTTTCATTTAAGTATAATTTTAATAATTTAAACTTATTAACTAACAAGATAGTTTTTATTTCCTCTATGAATTCATCAATGTCAAGTTTCAACGTTTATTTTCATTCAACAAACATCAGTGAAATTAAATCTAAAACTTATTGTGTCATTGTTCATATTAATTTAGGTTTCGTAATGGTTCATTTGGAAAAAGTCCTTTCAAGCAAGCAACATTTTATGGTTATTGCTTAACATTTTACTTATATAATATATAATATATATATTTGTATATTTTATAATGTATACAAAAATAAATTTTGATACGGTAAATCATGAAATTTTATTAAAAATATTAAGTAATTTTATTCTTAACAAATCTAGTTTAAATTGGTTTTAATATTACTTATATAACAGAAAACAAATGGTTAAAATAAATAATATTACTAAGAAAATAACATTGATCACGGAGTTCTTCTAGGTAGTGTTTTGGGTTAAATTTTATTTAAATTATACTTAAATTTTGTTTGTGAACTAGTTTTGTGTGGTTCGATTACATATGTTGATGACACCTACTTATTTTTAACGTATGACGTCGGAATTGGCGATTTAATTTGATCGCAACTCCGCCGGGTAGACTTCGAGGCGGTAAACGTGAGAAAATTTGTTGAACTACGATATCGTAGCATGTTTAAAAAAAAAAAAAACATTGTCACTTGCTGCCGACGTGTGTTGGTCTCGAGCAAGTTTGTTTTTTAAGAGAACCGATGACTGTTCGAATGGGTTTTTCCTGAACCAAATTCATGTCGACGGTTATTTGTGTTTCGTCGGATTTAACGATTCTGTGTTGTCACATCATTAAAATTACAATTATAATAACGTACAATCTACGTAAATTGGATAAAACGGTTTAACAAACAAATTTTGAAATTGTGTTCGTATCGTAAACAAAAATAATATATATATATTTATATATATGTTAGCCGTACAGACAGTGTTGTTGCTATATATATTTTTTTTCGCTTCTAAAAAAATATTTATTGAGTTTACTTATCCATTACCCGTAGACTACGATTATTGATGAGAGAATTTCAAACAATTTATTTTTGTTTTTATTGTACAACATTTTAATAAAAATATTTGATATTACTTTAATAATAAACATACAACAACAATATGGTAAACAATATGGCCGGTACGATGACACAGGTACACAGGTTGTTTTACATGTATAAACTCCAAAAGTTTATTATCAGTTTTCGCAAAGATATCTAAAATGTAATACGTTTCGTTTAAAATAGCCAACAATAGAAACAATCTGTTTCTAATCGTTCTTAACGACAACTGTGTTTTCACAAGGGTTGAAAATTTTCTTTTGACGGAGCCGACATGTTTCTCCTCAGTACCAGGGACATGACCTCCACCTCCTAAGGTCGTGCCGGATTTAACTTACATTGTATAGGATGGAGGATTTCTACATACTTAAAACGCAAGGCTACCACAAGTATAAAATATTGTTCTACTATTATCATATAGCATTGGACATTTTGCACAATCACGCACAATGCAACAAAACACGTCTACTACAACTAAATTTAAATCTAAATAACTATTTTCAGATCACTACGTGGTGCATTATAGTTTGGTAGGAAGTGACGTTATACTCCGGTGTTTGATCAACAGCGACGGCAACAATACCGAGATAAAAATGTACAAATGGGATTACACAAAACCCAAAAACAATAAAAAAAAACAAGTAAAAATACGGGAAAATCTGTGACATTTGACAAGCCACGTGTAGTTCACACGCTTTCGTAATATCGCGAAGTGTATTTTTATGGATTCGGTCTTCGGAAAACACGTTTCGATGAAAAACAGCAGGTAAATACTTGAGACAATCGTACAACGATATAACAGTTAATTGGGTTATCGAATTCAAGCCGTTTCTGGAGCACGAAACACAGTGAAATAGACGTACCGATCGATCCAGTGATGCGACAAGGATTCTGAAAACAGATTTGAATTCGTCGTGTGGTTCACACGGATCGACACGGTCTGTTAAGTCGTTTCCCGGATTTATACGTACCGAATTAAAGAATTTTCGTTATTTTTTTTTTAGTTGACTTTTTATCGCCAGCAACGTTGTCACGAACACACACGCGTCCATACCGCGCGTAGAGATGTATATGTTGTTGCAACGTGTTCAAATATTTAATCCGTTTTTCGTCAACGTGTTTGTGTCGTTCAGAAAGTACAGTTGTCCGCTATAGTTTCTTTCCTAGGTTTGTATTGTTCATCTATCTTTTGTATAAGGTCCGATTAAATCACCAGTGCTGCGTTTGTTGACATACAAAAAAAGTTACCAAAAAAAAAAAAACCGGAAAGTAAATTAATGAAAATATTCACGTGAATAGTAATTACGTATTTACTGTAGCAGCGAGAATACTAACAGTTCTCGTGCAAAAACCTAAAAAACAACAAAACGCACCGAACTTAATAGCAACGTTGCAATTTGCGCATTCGGTCAATGGACCCCGGCTTAATAGACGTTTATGTACTCCAATCGAGAACGCCTAATAGTCTCCATTAGTAGTTTAAATAAAATTCAAGTACAATGCTAGAACGGCTTTTTCTAAATGCCAAAGTTAAAATTGTGTCACTGTCCTCGAACAATGAGAACGAAATATAATATAAATCGATGTGCGTAATACATATTGTTGTAGTTTTCGTTTACAAAACGAGTCGATACAAAAAGAATTTTTTTTTTTAGTATATACATATTTTTTATTTAAATATTAAAAAAAATTCCAAAGACCACAGACGAATACAAGTATTACAAATATTTATTTAATAATAAATAAACAATTTTAATTTACAAAAATAATTTAAAAAACAAAAATATACAAAAACAATGTACAAGAACAGTTTGCAAATAATTTAAAAATAATAATATATAAAAAAACAATGTGAAAAAACAATGTAAAAAAAATCATTGTAAAAAAAAACAATGTAAAAAAAACCAATGTACAAAAACAATTTACAAAAATAATAAAAAATAATAGTTTACAAAAAAATTTACAAATATTAATTTCAAAACATTTTCAAACGTCGACCTAACCTCTTCGAGTCATTCGCCTATATTAACGGACTGTCCGGCTGCCGGCTACGACGGACGGGATTAATCGCTTGTACAGTGGTCAGATATTCAAAGTACTCTGAAAACAAAACATTATATGTTGATATATTATTGATCGTGTTTTCAGACGTGAAATTATTGATCAATTATATTTAAATGCATATAATATCGCGCGTCGGATTGGTCACATAATATATACATATATATATAATACATTCTACGACGAAAGCGTATAGTTAAATAATTCAAAAGGCGCTATCGCCAGATTAGCTTGTAGAAGGGGATAATTTTTCTTGTTCATTACGTTTGTCGGTGATGTGTACCGTTTTTCGCTAACCTGCCAGCCCGCCTCACCCGGACCCACACCAATACGGCCTATAGTAATGCGGTCTTGAACCGGTCCCACTATAGCGGTATTGAAACCCTTCCTAACCCCCCCACCCAACAACCCATCACCGCTTAGATCGCCCGAAACAACGGGAAAAAATCGTATTACCGTATGCCGCGAGCGTTTCCCTGCGGACGACGATGAGCGACGCCGAGTAGATCGTCAGAGCGGGTTCGATAGTCGTGACCGTCCAGGACTCGTGAACGATCACATCGGTCTCCGTCGCGGCGAAAACGGCCAGTCGCTGACTCTCCGCGGCATGGCCGGCCCGGCGTAGTCGCTCCACGTGAATTCCCGTCGTCTCGGCGAGGCGGTCGGCTCGTCGTCGTCCCTCCGCGGCCCGGACGGCTCGTCGCCGTCTGTCCGCGGCGAGGATGTCGCGAAAGTTCGCGACTCGGACCCGCACGGTCCCCGTCGTCCGGTTCGCGGGACTTCCCGCCGCGGCCTGGACGGCTCGTCGTCGTCCCTCCGCGGCCCGGACGGCTCGTCGCCGTCTGTCCGCGGCGTGGATGTCGCGAACTCCTTCGACTCGGACCCGAACGGTCTCCGTCGTCCGGTTCGCGGGACTTCTCGCCACGGCCTGGACGGCTCGTCGTCGTCCCTCCGCGGCCCGGATGGCTCGTCGCCGTTTGTCCGCGGCGTGGATGTCGCGGACTTCTTCAACTCGGACCCGCACGGTCTCCGTCGTCCGGTTCGCGGGACTTCCGGCCGCGGCCTGGACGGCTCGTCGTCGTCCCTCTGCGGCCTGGACGGCTTGTCGCCGTCTGTCCGCGGCCAGGATGTCGCGAACTCCTTCGACTGGGACCTGCGCAGTCTCCGTCATCCGGTTCGCGGGACTTCCCGCTGCGGCGTGCACTCGGACGATCCAGTCATCCACTACCGGAGATTCGATCGCGTCCGTGATCGCTATCGCCGCCGCCGCCGCCGCCGCCGCCAATCGTTTCTGACAGCCGTTATGATAAACCGTCTTGCAGCCTAATCGATCGCGTGTTTTGAATACATAATAATAATAATAATAATAATAATAATAATAATAATATTGTTATTACTGCGACATTTGAATACGCGCTTAAACGGATCGCGCTTGCCGCACAAGCTGCACCGTTTAAGCGCGCACAACAAACGCAACCTCCTCACGCCGGCCATGCACATGGCTCCGGACGGGCACAGGATTCGATCTCCCGTCATGGTGGCCTCAAACTGTCCAAATCAAAACGCGTCGTTATTATTTGTCATGAGAAATAAAACAATAAAACATAAACCGTTGTATTACATTTATATGTATATAATAAATTATAAAGTAAAGTAGTAACACAAACGCGCAGTTAGCTAAACACAATCGAAAAACGATTGGTACATAAATCTCTCATGCCGATATATCGTATCCAGTGTGTACCGTACCTGTGGTGAATGTGCGTGGATCGCGACGGACGTCACTTGACGGTGCATCGTTGTATAAAGTTTTGAAAAAAAAATTGAAAAAAAAAATTGAAAAAAAAATAGTATAAGAGACGAAAATCGAAAAAAAAAAATTGAAAAAAAAAGAACTAGCGTGTAATAGGTGAGAGAAGGTGTGAGTGTGAAAGGAGAATTTGAAAGTAGGTGTGAAGGTGTGTAGAGAATTTTTGAATTTTAGTTGTTGTCGGGTAGGTGTGAAGCACCTTAATGAGACCCGTCCGCGATTCGCCGGGCCCGTAGATCGCGGTACGCGACGGTAACCACGGCGATCTGTTTATTTTTTCCGTTCGGCCGGTCGCGCGTAACCATACAGGCCAGTGTACGAAACGTCGGATTACGATTCGGTTCGGGAAGGCGTGCGCGCGCGCAGGGTGTGAAGTTTTGACATTTTATGTCTTTACTTTGGCACATTGAAATAAAAAACTGTCACGAAAAAGTGTCCACGAAATGCGTTACCTTGTGTCTGTGTGTGTGTGTGTTATGGTAACATTTTATTGATTTTAAATTTATTCTCCCCCTTTTAATATTCTGGATACGCCATTGTGATATTTATTTAGCGTGGCAAAAAAAATTTGCGCGCTGCGAACACACGTAGAGGACAACCGCCAATATTTATTCATTTAAGTGCGTTAAGATATCGTTTTTCAACGATTCTTCTCGCGTCCACCACCGCAAACTGTACAACGATACGGCGGTGGTGGGACAACTTTGAATCGAGAATTCCGCCGAAACACAAGTAATCGTTGACGTATTTAGCGAAAGGCGATCACGCTCGTAGACACGTCGCCTGACGATTACCAAGATACCGTGTGTAGTAAAACAGTATCAACCGTAAATTAAACCATTTACCTGACTTGTGAATAAACGTTACGTTTCGCGAAATTGCTCACATTCGAGCGTAGTTTACCCGGTGAAGTCCATCGCGAGGAGAAAAGATACTTATCGTAGATTTACTAATCGAGTTACAACGTTGAGACGTTTTTAACAAATTTACCTGTACAAAAATGATGATATTGAAAAATGACCATATGTTATTGATTGACATTAAATATAAGTACGCTACATTTTTGTATTTCGACATATTTCCATGCGTTCATTGCCGCCAGCTGTACAACTACCAGGCGGGGATTCAAATCCGCTGAATCGCAAAATTCGTCGAAACACTAGTAGACGTCGACGTGCATTAACGACAAAAAGTCCGATTCAAAAACTCGTTAATTTTCATAAGAGTATATGTTCGCGGCAAAAACATGTGTGTGAGTGTGTGTGAGTTGGTGAGAGTGTGTGTGTGTGTGTGTATGTGTGTAGATAAATATTAAAATAAATACAAGTTTTAGTTAGTCTTGATGATCCTTTTTTATTTGATAACAATTGTTTGGACTTAAATATTTTAATTTAATAACATTCATTTTGACAAGTTAGTCGAGGACGTTATCATAACAACATATACACGTAAAAATACGGACCGTTCGATCGGACAACAGTGCCTAACCTAACCTAAATCGTTTTACGTTGTAATGCCACAAATATGTTGTCATCGTCCTTTGGAATCAACATCGTTCGTTTGTCATCATTCAACGACCGAAAAAAAATATTGTCGCATGCCACCGATCTGAGTTCTTCGCTCGCAAGTTTGTTTTTTAAGGGATCCGACAACCGCGCGAGTCAGTTTTAGCTGTGTCTTGTACAAGTAGACGATTGCTCGTGTTTTGGCGAAATTGGCGATTTAGAGATGTCACATCACCGCCGCGTTTTTGTACAGCTCAGAGAGCCTTGGACACGAGAAAATTTGTCGAAATACGTTATGAACATATATTTTTTTAAATTTATATTATATTTGTATGATCTGTGGGTTACATAAAATATATTGTCATATGTGTGACAATCATCTATGTAAGGAGATTGTTTCGAGTTGAAACATTTGGCAATATCAACATTATGCATCGGTAAATCTGTTAACAACATCTCATAATTAGCTAACAAATGGTGTAGATCTACGAAATGTATGGTTTCTCCTCGCGATGAACTTCGCCGGGTAGCGAACGATCGGATGTGAACAGTTTGGCCCTCTCTCCCCCCACCCCTCGTTCACGTTTGTTCACATGACAGGTATGTGGTATTTTTACGTCCGGTGTTAATTTATTTCATTCGATATTTTGGTGATTGTTCGAAGACACGTCTAACCAATGGATGCACCACAAATTATAGTCATCTCAATCGATTAACCAGTTGTGTTAACGTTTCAGTTATTTATAATATTATCATTTCCATTTGTTCGCGAGCCCAAAGACGATTTTATTGTTAGTAAATACATAAAATGGGCGAAAATAAAAAATTTCAATAGAACACACAGCGCTACGGAAAGGAAACTTCAATACAAAAACGCAGCGCGCTACTTGATGTTTTCTCGGCTGTACGAATCATAATTACATGTTTTTGGAAGTCGGTGTTGGTTGTTGTCCATTAGAATTTATGCCAGCCCGAATAATATTTGAGTAGTAATCGTAATTCCCCATGCCGTGGTGTCGGGTTAGGTAGTAGTAATAAAAATAGCGGTGGTGGCACGCGCGTGGTCTTACCGATATTGGCGACGCGAAATCGGTCAGAAAAAAAATTCTATCCAACCTAAAAACATACACATGTCAAAAAGTTCTTTTGAGATTAAATAAAGAAATGGTGTTGGTTTAGAAATGATCATAATATACAATAAAAAAAAAAAAAACAATTCAAAACATTTATGTTTCGATCTTCGATAAATTTTCCACGATAATATTAATGTAAAAATATTGATTTTCAGCTATATACAGATAACTTTACTATAAACTCTTTCAAGCATCACATCAAAACCGCTAATACAAAACAATTGACTTATAAAGATCATGACGATAGGTTTTATGCTTTCGAAAATCAAATACAAAATTTAGGATATGTTAATTTTCGAATAGAGATGAGATAAGGCATAAAATTAAGTTAATAATATAATATTTATGTAATTAATTATACATTATATATATATATATAACATTTTTAATTAAATATATAGAAAAATAAAAAAAAATGTTAATGTATTAGAGTTTTGAAAATTTAAATTATCCTAATAATATTTAATTACAAAGCTGTTTGAGTATTTATAGTTATAATATATCTATTCGATTAAAACTCATTAAAAAGCTATAGCATATAAATCTTAATTTGGCCTATGTTTTGCAAAGAGTATAGAGAAAATCATTTATAGGACGGGTGTTGAAACAACCAAATTTAAAAAATGAACAGAAATATTATAAAATATTTATACGACTATAGAGATATTATGAGAAAAAAACTAAAATACATAATTAATATACATTTTAACACTTGTTAATTACGACTAGATGTAACTCGTGTGCCTTTAACTGATGGAATTCTCATAGACATCATATTATATTACATTGCTGTATAAATATACATATTATAGGCATGCGAATACCTGATAAATAGTTGGGTTGCAAGAGTCTCACAAATAATTCGTACGATTTATAAATTGATTATTATAATAATAATGATTGATCTTGTATATGTCATCAATAGTTTTATACAAATAATGATCACATTAGAAAAAAAATTCAAATAAGATGAACTCTCTAATATGTACATTAACAACATAAACCCATACACAACATTATAAATTGAAATACAATCGACAATATATACATTAATAACATAAAATCTATGTACAGCATCATGAAAATGAACATGACTAACATTATCTACTAAGAGATTATATTTATTATTTAAATTATTAGATAGTTCAAATTATCAAATAGCGTTACCACTAGTAATTCCCAGTCTGCGGAACTATCATAATCAACCGATTACTCATCACTTAAATGGATCGATATTGTATCATTTAAATTGATTATATTTAAATAACATAATGTGTCATATATACTAATATTTTACACATATACATTAAAGCTATATACAACACATTTTGCAAACATTCGTCACAAACATTACTGTATTGTGCTAGTATAAAAAGTTATTATTATTATTTTTTTTTTTTTTTACAAAATAATAAAAATTATTAATAACGGTCAGCTCTAGTCGAGTGAGTAGGAACACATTTTTCCGTGTTCACAGCCTGCCAAAATTAACGGTCCCGACCATCTTTGGCTTCTCCAATAACCACTGACGACCTTCATAATATGTGAAGGATGCAATCTCTGAGCATATTAATGTTTGGGGTATAAGAGGGTGATATGATACTTGCTGATTTATTTATTTATTTTAAATATACCTAATTATTATAACATACTACTATCAAGTCAAACATTACATAGCGTTCAAATGAGGAAACCCATAGGCGATGCCCATCGTCCATTTCACCGTTGCAACACTTATTGTTGTAATAATTTTTCATGTCTATTTCAACATTAATAGACGAAATATTGCTGATTAGGGACATAACAAATTTTAGATTTTCCCTATTAAAAATTTTCCCATACTCTGTCAGGACCAATTGTTGTACAAATGAAAAATTTTACACTCCAACGAATTCATACAATTAATAATATAATTGTCTATTTTATTTTTTTTTTAAATTTAATTAAAACATTTTTGAAATGTACCGCCCTCCTGAAATATTGACTATGTAAAACAATTTAAATGTATAGAAATGTATTGAAATTTAAAAAGGTTTAATTCCATTAAGTTTGTTTCGAGAAAGGGTAATATTAGGTTTACGCGTCGGCGTCGGGGGTATGTTGAAAAACGAATTTGTAACGTGATAATAAATAATGTCATGGAAAAACATATTATTTTTCTACTTTTAAGGACGGGTAAAATGTTTGTGTTGATTTAGGAGAAAGTGATATTTTTATATCTTTATGTAATAATTGTAGGATCTGTGGATACGAAAAATAATATCATATGGTTAACAAGCATCTATGTAGAATGTTTGGAGCTGAAACATTTTGCAATATCAAAATTTTGCATCGGTAAATTTCATAAAAACGTCTCGACATAGTAACTATTGAATAAGATGGGCATCGCCCGATAAAGTACGAACGGATGGGAGCAGTTAACGGCCAGTTTACGTTTGTTCACGAGTCAAGTATGTAGATGTTTTTACGGTCAGTGTTAATTTACTGTACATCGTATTTTGATAGTAATTCGACGACGAGTTTACGAGTGAGTTCAGTCAGCCCCTCGTACCGTCCCATGTTCGATTTAATTGTTGTTTATAAAAAAATATATATTAATAATCCTAGTATTTCATGTGCACATCGATGTTTACTCATATTTCGCCGGATTTAGCTATTCAGCGTTAACACACTACTGCTGAATTATTGTATCTGTAAAACAAAGCTGCGGCGGTGAACGCGAGAAAATTTGTCGAAATACGGAATTTTACGCGCTTAAAAAAAAAATCTGGTCGCTTGACAAAGACGTGTATTGGTCGTGTGCTAGTCGGTTTTTTAAGAAAATCGACAGCATGTCAAATTGGACAATACAGGGCTAAATACACGTCGACGTTTACTAGTGTTTCGCCGGATTTGGCGGTTCGACTTTGAAACTGGTCGAAGAACGATAACAATATCGTGGCATGCTTAAAAAAAAAAAATCTGGTCGCTTGTCATCGACGTGTATTGGTCGTGTGCTGGTTTTTTGTTTTTAATTAGCGTATAAATTTTTTTGTTTTCATGAAGTCGAACGTGCACATGATATATTTATAAATTATTTGAATTATCCGTGGGATAAAGAATATATTGTCATATGTTGAGCAAGCATGTATTTAATTATATTTTCTCGAGGTTAATTATTTAGCATTATCAGCATTTTACTTCAGGAAAATTTGTTAACGACTACTCAACGTAGTTACTTTTGGAGAGGATCTACAAAACGTATGGGTTCTCCGAGCGATGGATTTCATCTGATAGAATACGATCGAAAGTGAGCAGTTTCGTGTTATCTTTACGATTGTTCACGAATCCGTTACACTAGCACGTTAAACTTTTCAAATTCAATGTGCGGACTATTTTTTCCAATTACCAACTCTCTGCCAAATTGAAGAACACGTAAACAAAGGAGATAAACTGTACTGTTTTTTAGTAACTTTGTGACTATTGTTTTCCTCCTAGTTCTATCTTTTAAATTCTAACCAATATTTGTCGATAATAATTCAAGTAATAATAATTCATTCATAATCAAATACCACACACCATCATCCAACCATCATTCACCTACCCAATTTGAGTCAAGAGCGGCCATCTAAAATTGCTTCCTCTTCACGCTACCGATGTGAGCAGTTTTGAGTCATGTATATGGTCATGTATATGGATAATTGTTCAACGACGCGTCAACGAGCATGAACGGTCGGCCCCTCGTACCGTCCAATGATCGATGTACTTGTTATTATTTTATATATAATAATTTATTAACATTTACTTCGATTTTAAATAATAAAATATGTACAAATAATCCTAGTATTTCCAGAGCATGTCGACAGTTAATTGGGTTCCGCCGGAATTCGTGATGCAGGGTTGTCGCACCGTCGCCGGGACGTTGTACAGTTCACCGTAGTGGACGCGAGAAAATTTGATTGGAAGACAATATCGACGCGCAATTTTATATATCGTCAAGCAACAAAACATTGTATTTTTTTTTTTCAGCATGCAAATTTTTTGTATTTATGTAGTCGAAGGTGCATATGATATTTTTTAAATTTTTATAATAATTGTATGATCCGTGGGATACAGATGGTATTGTCCTATATCTGACAAGCATCTATGTAATTAGATTGTTTCGACATAAATGTTGAACCATATCAGCATTTTGCATCGGTTAAATTTGTTAACAACGGCTGAACGTTGTAACTCTAGGAGTATATCTATAATACGTATCGTTTCTCCGCGCGATGGATATCGCCAGGCTGAGCATGATTTGATGTGAGCAATTTCGAGCCTCATTTACCTTTGCTCACGAGTCAGGTATGTGGTTTTCTTTACGGTCTGTGTTGTATTACTATACTCGGTATTTTAGTAACGGCCCGACGACGCGTCTAAGAGCGTGATCGCCTTGTCCTACACACGTTGACGGTTACTCGTGTTTCGTTGGAACTTTGAAGGAGGACTGAATAAAGCCAATCGAGCCAATTATGTATATATGTTTGTGTGTGTGTGGGTGTGTGTGTAGGTGTGTGCGTGTGCGTGTGTGTCTGTGTGTGCGTAGGTGTGTGTGCGTATGTGTATGTGTGTGTGTGTAGGTGTGTGTGTGCGTGCGTGCGTGTGTGTGTGTGTGTAGGTGTGTGTGCGTGTGTGTAGGTGTAGGTGTGTGTGTGTGTAGGTGTGTGTGTGTGTGTGTCTGTGTGTGAGTGTGTGGGTGTGTGTGTGCGTGCGTGCGTGTGTGTGTGTGTGTGTGTGTGTGTGTAGGTGTGTGTGTGTGTGTGCGTGCGTGCGTGCGTGTGTGTGTGTGTGTGTGCGTGCGTGTGTGTGTAGGTGTGTGTGCGTGCGTGCGTGTGTGTGTAGGTGTGGTGTGTGTGGTGTGTGTGTGTGTGCGTGCGTGCGTGTGTGTGTGTGTAGATGTGGGTGTGTGCGTGTGTGTGTGTCTGTGTGTGTGTGTGTGTGGGTGTGTGTGTGCGTGTGTGTGCGTGTGTGTGCATGTATGTTATGGTAACATTTTATTGATTTTAAATTTATTCTCTCCCTTTCAATATCCTGGATACGCCATTATGACATTTATTTAGCGCGGCAAAAAAAAATTTGCGCGCGGCGAACACACGTAGAGGACAAACGCCAATATTTATTCATTTAAGTGCGTTAAGATATCGTTTTTCAACGATTCTTCTCGCGTCTACCACCGCAAATTGTACAACGATACGGCGGTGGTGGGACAACTTTGAATCGAGAATTCCGCCGAAACACAAGTAATCGTTGACGTATTTAGCGAAAGGCGATCACGCTCGTAGGCACGTCGCCTGACGATTACCAAGATACCGTGTGTAGTAAAACAGTATCAACCGTAAATTAAACCACTTACCTGACTTGTGAATAAACGTTACGTTTCGCGAAATTGCTCACATTCGAGCGTAGTTTACCCGGTGAAGTCAATCACGAGGAGAAAAGATACTTATCGTAGATTTACTAATCGAGTTACAACGTTAAGACGTTGTTAACAAATTTATCTGTACATATATGATGATATTGAAAAATATTTAACTAAAGACAATCAAATTACATAGATGCTTGTCAGATAAAGGACAATACCAACTGTATCCCACGGATCATACAATTATTATAAAAATATATAAAAATATCATATGCACCTTCGATAACATAAATACAATAATTTCATATGCCAAAAATAAAAATGAAAAATACAATATTTTGAAGCTCGATTTAATGTAAAAGTGCGCGTCGATATCGTCTTCAAACCAAATTTTGCAGCGAACACCACGGCGAACTGTACAGCATACCAGCTATTGTGCGACAACTCTGCTTCACGAATTCCGACGAAACAAGAATAACTGACGACGTTCTCAGAGAATACTAAAATTATCAGTACATATTATAAAATACAAAGTCGATGTAAGTGTTCACAAACTACTATAAAAAAATAACAAAATTACATCGATCCTGAGACGGTACATATGGTCAACCGAAGTCGCTCTTAGACGCGTTGTCAGGCAAAAACCTTAATATCAAATTTAGTAAATTAACACCGACTGTAAAAAGAAACAAAATAATACCTGACTCGTGAACAATCGTAAAGAAAAGAAACTGCTGACATCCTATCGTAGTCTTTTTGACGAAAACTATTGCGTTGAGAACCCATTTTTTATGTAGATCTTCTTCACGATGAACATCGTTGAGCATTTCTTAGCAAAGTTATCCATTGAAACATGCCGATATTTTCAATTGTTTTTATTCGAAACAATAAAATCACATACATTCTTGTCAAAAATATCATTTTACATAATACTAAATATTTTACACAATGTTAAAAAAAACCTATATATTGTTTCTTGTCATTATATATGTAGTAATACAAAAAAATATAAAAAAGATTTAAAAGATTAAATTGTGAAAGGAAGAATAATGGGGAGTATGAAATGATTTTAATTAACACGAGTCAAGGGATGTGAATTCGAGAACCGTCTTGCCTGTTCAATAAGAAATAATAACAATAATATCATGCAAGTATAAAATAGGTTATTACCTTTTTTGTCGTCTCGAAGATTTGCCTGTTACGGATTTCAACTCTTGCGGACAATTTTTTTATTAATTAAGGTAATAACTTGTAAATCAAACAGAATATGAAAATGAAAGGTTGGGACGCCGTCTTTGACTTGATGCAAAGTCAGCGCTAAGGAATAAAAACAACTCAAAAAACGATGATTTCCACGTTGTAAGAAATTAGAGTCGCCTAATTTCGGAAAACCGATCTGTTGAGTCGTTCTTGGTAAGTGTGCGTATATTCTCAGGTAGACAGAGACGATCTGTGTCAGGTGGACACATACGATCTGTCTTAGTTGGATACAGACGAACTATGTCAGGTGGACACAGACGAACTGGTGCTGCTCTGAAAGCTGGAGGGTGTATTTTTGAAGGACATATACTAAGATTTCGGTCCCACAAGGTTATCGCTTATTTATTTTTCTATTTTCTGCGAATTTTGCGCAGTCTAAAATTTGTTCGTAGTGTCACAAATCTGCGACCTTTGTGTTCGCCTGATTAAATATGTGTGATTCATTTCGTTCTTTCTTCTTTTTTTTTTTATATATTTACTATTTCTGTTATCGAGTAAAATATTTTTTTGTTTTTTAAATTAATTGTTTTATATTAAAAATCATATTGAATTATGATAGCGAATTCTTCTTATGAGACTGAAATGTTTTATGCGTATTATACAAATATATAAAATACGCATTAAATTATATGTGTTTATAAAATTACTATTATTGTTATTCCTATAGGGGATTTATGATCGGTGTTCCGAGAAAATTGAACTCTAATATATTTATTAAAATATAAACTAAAAAAATTGTTCATAATAAAAACTAATACAGAAGTAGTTGTTAAATATTACAAATTCATTTTCAAATAGTTTTTGTTATGATATGAACGTATGTTATTACATGCATTTGTTAAAGTATAATATATAAAAGTTTATTTTCTATTACATGGTTTCAGATATGATATGAGTGCAAGACGGTTCTCGAATTCACATCCCTTGACTCGTTTTAGTTCAAATCATTTCATGCTCTCCATTATTTTTCCTTTCACCATTTAATCTTTTAATCCTCTTTTTATATTTTTTTTGTTTTACTACAAAATGATCATGGACCGTAAAGGATACCACATACCTGACTGGTGAATTAACGAAAATGGGTCGCCAATCTGCTCTTATCCGATCGCTGTCTATCTCACAAAATTCATTGAGTGGAGAAACGATTCGATTCGTACATCTTTTACAAAAGTTACTAAGTTTAGAAAAACGTAATAAATTTTTCTATGCAAAATACTGATATTGTTAAATGTTTCAACTCGAAACATTCTGCATAGATGCTCGTCAGACATATGACAATACTTTTTGTGTCCCACAGATCATAGAATTATTATAAAAAAGTCATACGCAATTTCGTCTACGTATAAACAACAATTTTAATCGCCATTAAAAAAAAAAAACCAGATGTTATTGATTGACATTAAATATAAGTACGCTACAATTTTGTATTTCGACATATTTCCATGCGTTCAATGCCGCCAGCTGTACAACTACCAGGCGGGGATTCAAATACGCTGAATCGCAAACTTCGTCGTAACACTGGTAGACGTCGACGTGCATTAACGACAAAAAGTCCGATTCAAACAGTCGTCAGTTTTCATAAGAGTACATGTTCGCGGCAAGAACACGTCGACGATAATCGACAAGATTTTTATTTTAACGCGTAAAATATTCTACTTCGACAAATTTTCTCGCGTCCACCGCCGCCAGGTGTACAACAACCCAACGGTGGTATGACAACGCAGAATCGCCAAATCCGCCGAACCATGAGTAACCGTCGACGTCCACTGGAAATACTAGGATTATTAGTTTAGAATTCTGTATGCATAACAAGTACATCAAATTTGGGACGGTACGATGGGCAAACTGAATACGCTCGTAGACTCGTTGTCGGACAATTACTAAAATACCGAGTGTAGTAATTTAATACGGACCGTAAAAATCTACATACCTGACTTGTTAACAAACGTAAACGGAGCTGCTACGTAAACTGTTCACATCCGTTCGTATTCTACCCGGCGAAGTCCATCGTGCGTGGAAACGATAATTTTAATACATCTACTACAAAAGTACAATTTTGAGAATTTTTAACATATTTACCGATGCGAAATGTTGATACTGCCAACAGTTTCATTTCTAGAAAATATACATAGATTCTTGTCAGACATATGACAATACTTATAGTATCCCATAGATCATACGATTATTACATAAATATATAAGAATAACATATGCACTTTCGTCTTTTTGTCGGAACGAATGCAGTTTAGCCCGTATTCTTGAACACACTGAACTTTAATAACGTTTTCGGAATTGGACGCTCACACAATCGAATTTTTGAGTTCAAACCATTCCAAAACGTGATTTTACCCAAAGTGTGAAGAATCCAAACAAATCGGTATACTTATGGCATTGACGTGTACGTCATGGAGATATCATTCGTAGTCCTTAAAGAAAAATAAAGGAATGCCGTACGTTGTTTCTCGAATAGTAAACCGCTGTTGTTGATCTCGCGAAAGCCGGAAAATGACAAGTTACAAAGTTATATATAACTAGTGCCCGGAAATTCCGCTATCTTTGTACATACCCCGTTGCGCAGTTGATCGTTCGCGTATCTGGTTTTGGATATTTACCAAAGGGCTGATTTTTCGGCAATACGATATTAAATGAAAATCAAAAAAGAACGGTATAATTACGTTTTCGTCTCATTTAAATATTGTCGAATTCGAATAACGTTTTCGACATTCGCCGGTCATATCCCACGCGCAGCAGACAAAAGACGACGACAAAGCAATTGTTATGTTACAACGTAATACGATTTCGTACAACACGATGTTGTGATATTATTAATTAACACGATCGAACGTCCGTAATTCTACGTCTATATTCTGTTAGTATAACGGTCAAGACGACAAAATAAACTTATTTTCAAAAACCGACTATGACCTACTGAATTTCCGTCAACGATCGAAATCGAAAGCAATCGGTCGACGAACAGAAAACCTCGTGGTAACCTTGGAACCGAACCGTTTTAGTCGCGCCGAAAGTATTCCGATCGGTTTTTCTGTATTTTTAAAAATGTATAATTCGAATGATCGCGTATTTTACACAACATGATAATTTTACACTACATCGAAAGTTCATCATTTATAACTCATCAGAATTCATATTTTCAATTAAATATTCAGGCTAATAGTAGACTCGTAACAGTTGAGTGATTTCCTACGATTGTCTTTAATATTAAACGGTTTATTTGTTTTTATCGTGCAATAAATTTAACGGTTTGCAGGTTTTCAAACGAAAAATAAATACAGATATCAATGGCGTGTCCACGGAGACATGACCTCCATTATTCGATTGAAAGTTGTTTCTATATAATAAAAAGTTTTTTTTTAGTAAAAGAAGTTTTGTACTATATACACATTAAACTTCAACAGTTAAATTAATTGACATAATATATAACAATTAATTTAATTTATACAAATTTATACTAATATTGAGAATGGATTAGGTTTATACGGTGGCCACGGCGATGGCGGCGACTCCTCTGGCGGCAGCGGCGGCTCCGGCTCCGGCTATTGTTCCAGAATTCCCTATTTTATATTACTTGCCTGTTACATAATTTAAATCGATTTAATTATATACATAGATGAGATTACATTTGATAAATAAATAAATATATATATATTTGTGTATTGTCTCACGAAGATTTGAAATTCCAAAAACGGCATTTATTTCTAGAATGTTTTTAAACACTGTCGATTTAGTGGTCTGTATAATATTTGGTGTCAGATAAGACGAAAACATTTTACAATACTATTTAGTAATATGGAGAAGATCATAATATGCGTTTATTGAACCTTTCATGGATTGAAATTTTATTATTTGAGTGATTTTCGGAATTATCCATGTTGTGATTTTTATAGTTGTGATATAGTTTCGTCATTCTAAATATGATTTCAGCCAAGTAAAAATATTGAAGAATAAAACGAATTACGGGAAAATAATGACAAAAGAAGCCATAGAAATAGAAAAATGTCAAGAAAACTTCAACAGAAAAGATGGATGGAAAATAAGTAATACCTAGAAACTAATAATACATCAAGCAAGAGAACAAAAATTAAAAAAACAACTAACAAATATGAACATTCAGAATGACGAAACTATATCACCAAATAAAGAAGTACAATTTAATTTTGATTAGATACCAAAATGCAGATGCAGAAAGGAAGAACATGCATAGAATTTAAAAAATCGAGAAAAAAGTCACCAGACAGCGCTACAACACAACGTAAAGGGCCTGGCCAGTAAACGTATAAATACGAGTCAGGAACAAGCGGACCGTTAAGTGTAATCACGACAGTCAAACATTCACTTCTGAAGATGGAACCTGTAACAGTTCCGAAAATCACACAAGCAATACGATTATAATATAATGCCTCGAATACATTAGAGTAAAACATAATCAATATATCGTTTGATAATATCGTAGGATCAATGAAAATTTAATATTAGTGTAAAACATTGTATACATAATTTACTAGATTATTAACACACTAGTTCTTTGGTCGTTCAATGGTTTTCAAAACACGCTGAAAATATATCAAAATCGTCTGAATCCGTTCTGAAAACATTAACAAAATAAATAAAATTAAACCTGTCGATATTTTATTAATTTTTTAATGTTTTCAGGACGGATTCAGATGATTTTGATATATTTTCAGCGTGTTCTAAAAATCATTGAACGACCAACGAACTAGTGTGCTCATAATATATATAATATATATATATATATTATATCGCTCTCTATACCGACATTTTCTAAAATATAATCGAATTTGAATTAGTTATTAAATGGAACACACAAATCACAACGTTATGGTATTTTCAAAAATATACACGTCACCCAAGACCTGTGCTCCCGTGTGTTTGTTTCATTGATGTTTTATCTCTTTGGACGCGGCGACATGTTTCATATGGTTTAACGCGCTACCCGCTTTAAACCACTCGATTTGTTGTTCGTTGAACGTGTGGTTCAACATTATCTCATCCCGGGTCCCGTCCGCGTGAAGCAACACACACTTCAACGGCTCACCAGGGGCGAACCGATCAAGTCCGACCAACGACACTTTGTCGGTCGGTTGCACTTTGTCGTAATCGTTCGCGTCGGCAAAGGTCAGCGCCAGCAGTCCTTGTTTCTTCAGATTGGTCTCGTGGATGCGCGCGAACGACTTGACAATGATCGCACGCCCGCCCAAATGACGTGGCTCCAGAGCGGCGTGTTCCCTGCTGCTCCCTTCGCCGTAGTTCTCGTCGCCGAACACAACCCACGACACGCCGTTCGCTTGGTACGCCCTGGCGGTATCCGGCACCGGACCCCACTCGTCAGTCATCTGATTGCGCACCTTGTTCATTTCACCGTTGTCCGCGTTCGTCGCCGTCAGAAACATGTTGTTGGATATGTTGTCCAGATGACCCCGGTATTTCAACCACGGGCCTGCCGCCGAAATGTGATCCGTCGTGCATTTACCCTTGACTTTGATGAGAACGGCGAGACACTCCAAATCGTTGCCGTCCCAGGCCGTGAACGGTTCCAACAGCTGCAGACGTTTCGACTTCGGGTCTACCGTCACGCGCACGGACGACCCGTCGTCGGGCGGCGCCTGGTATGTATCTTGACCGGGGTCGAACCCTCTGACGGGCAGTTCGTCACCGAACGGGTTGCTCAGCTTGAAGTGTTTGCCGTCGGCTCCTTTAATGCTGTCTTTGGTCGGATCGAAGTCCAGACGGCCTTCGATGGCCAGAGCAGTGGTCATCTCGGGCGACGTCACGAAGGCGTGAGTCGCCGCGTTCGCGTCGTTGCGCCCGGTGAAGTTCCGGTTGTAAGAACTCACGATAGTGTTCTTTTCGCTTTTCTTTACGTCTTTGCGGTCCCATTGGCCGATACACGGGCCACAAGCGTTGGCCAAGACGGTGCCGCCGAATTCCCTCAGGGTTTGCGCTATACCGTCCCGTTCGATGGTGGCTCTGATCTGTTCCGATCCCGGCGTCACGTTAAACGGTATTTTCGACTTCCGTCCGTGGGCCAAGGCTTCTTTGGCTATGGCGGCGCACCTCGACATGTCTTCATAACTAGAGTTTGTGCAGCTGCCGATCAGACACACTTTGATTTCGACCGGCCAATCGTTCTTCTTGGCGTTGGCTCCAAGCTTGGAAATATTGTGGGCCAGATCGGGCGTGAACGGTCCGTTGACGTGCGGTTCCAATGTCGTCAGATCGATTTCGATTAGCCGGTCGTACTCGCAGCCTTTGTCGGGGGTCAGTAACGAATTGCGGTACTTGGCGGCTTCAATAGCGATGGCATCGCGCGACGTAGCCGCCAGATAATCAGCCATACGGCAGTTGAACGGGAACAACGAGGTGGTGGCGCCGATTTCCGCGCCCATATTGCAGATGGTGCCCATGCCCGTGCACGAGATATTGTCAACGCCCGGTCCGTGGTATTCGATGATCGCGCCCGTACCTCCTTTCACGGTCAAAATGTCGGCCACTTTCAGGACAACGTCCTTCGACGTGGTCCAGCCGGACATTTTCCCGGTCAGACGAACACCGATAATTTTCGGACATTTCAGTTCCCACGGAATGTCGGCCATAACGTCCACGGCGTCCGCGCCGCCGACTCCGATACACAGGCCGCCGAGACCACCGCCGTTGGGCGTGTGCGAGTCGGTACCGATCATCAACAGTCCGGGGAACGCGTAATTCTCCAGGACGATCTGATGGATGATCCCTGAACCGGGATGCCAAAACCCAACGCCGTACTTGGCGCTGGCCGTTCTCAAAAAGCCGTACACTTCTTCGTTCGTGTCCTTGGCTCTCTTCAAGTCTTCAGCGCCGCCGGCCCGTGCTTCGATCAGATGATCGCAATGAACGGTCGACGGCACTGCGACTTTCGGCAACCCGGACGAAATAAACTGCAACATGGCCATCTGTGCGGTGGCGTCTTGCATGGCCACGCGGTCCGGTCTCAGTTTCAGGTAGTCCGCGTTACGTTCAATCTTTTGGTTGATCGGATCGTCCAAATGCGAGTACAACACTTTTTCGGCCAAGCACATCGGCTTTCTGTATCTGTCGGCCACGATTTTGATGCGTTTCTCCAAAGTCGCGTACGGCAACGGGTTCGTGTCGAACCTGCTCATGGCCACTCTGGACGCGCGGTTCGCGGTCGACGAAGTTTTGATTGCGTTCGAGATCGACTTGAATGCTTTGAAGAACGCCATTGTCTTCAACGTATTCGTGTCGTTTCGATTTTTTGTGATATCGTAATAAATCGCAATGCACAATTGGTAGAGTCAAATTAATGAAATGAATTCGTATCGCGGGGACAATAAAAACGATTCGATAGGTAACTATAGCGATATAACAAGCTTGTTCAATTTCTATAGCCGGATGTGTTCGTTTTCGCAGAATACATACAAGTTAAATAATACATAAAATTATTGACAATCAATTGAAATTCAAACAATTGAAAATAAAAATCTAGGCAAATTCAAACTTGAGAACCATTGAGAATCCAAAAAGACCGACGTTTTTAATTTACAATTTTATTAGGTTCTGGTTCCGGTACGGGTTCTATGGAATATATAAATTGTAATGATATGCACTCATATCATAACTGAAAACATGTAATAGAAAATAAACTTTTATAGATTATACTTTAACAAATACATGTAATAACATACGCTCATATCATAACAAAAATTATATGGAAATGAATTTGTAATATTTAACAACTATTTCTGTATTGGTTTTTATTATGAACACTTTTTTTTAGTTTATATTTTAATAAATATATTAGAGCTCAATTTTCTCGGAACACCGATCATAAATGCCCTATAGGAATAACAATAATAGTAATTTTATAACAACATATAATTTAATGCGTATTTTATATATTAGTATAATACACATAAAAAATTTCAGTCCCATAAGAAGAACTCGCTATCAGACTTCAATATGATTTTTAATATAATACAATTAAATTAACAAACAAAAGAATATTATACTCGATAACAGAAATAATAAATATATTTAAAAAAAAAGAAGAAGAGAAAAGAAGAATGAACGAAATGAATCACGCATATTTAATCAGGTGAACACAAAGTTCGCAGATTTGTGACACTACGAACAAATTTTAGACTGCGCAAAATTCGTAGAAAATGGAAAAATAAATAAGCGATAACCTTGTGGGACCGAAATCTTAGTATATGTCCTTCAAAAAATATCGATAAATACACCATCCTGCTTTCAGAGGGCACTCAGATCGTCTCTGTCCACCTGACAGACAGACCGTCTCTGTCTACCTGAGAAATTACGCATACTTATCAAGAACGACTCAACAGATCGGTTTTCCGAAATTATGTGACTCTAATTTCTTACAACGTGGAAATCACCTTTTGAGTTGTTCTTTATTTCTTGGCGCTGACTTTGCATCAAGTCAAAGGCGGCGTCCCAACCTTTCATTTCTTATTCTGTTTGATTTACAAAGTTATTACCTTAATCAATAAAAAAATAAATAAATTTTCCGCAAGAGTTGAAATCCGTGATAGGCAAACCTTTGAGACGACAAAAAAGGTAATAAACTTATTTTATACTTGCATGATATTATTGTTATTATTTCTTATTGAATAGGCAAGACGGTTCTCGAACTCACACTCATTGCCTCGTGTTAATTCAAATCATTTCATATTCCCCATTATTTTTCTCCTTTCACCATTTAATCTTCTAATTCCCCTTTATATTTTTTTTGTATTACTACAAAATGGAATAAATAAAAATATAGGTTCCGATATCGGTTCCGGTTCTTGAAATACCCTCAGGAACCGGTTCTATTGCGTTCGATTCCATTGCCGGGTCTTAACACTTCTGTCTTATGCGAACGGGTATTATACGACGTTTGACACTCATCGACCGTGTTTCATACGCCGGCGATGAATATACAACCTGCGAACTGGGAAAATATTCAATTATAATCAGTGGTGGCCCGTGGCCGCTGATCGTGGAAGCAAGTGCGACTTAAATAAAATTTTGTCATCTCTTTGAGTTTGGTAAAAAAAACCGGAAATGTTTAACAATTTAGCAGTGAAATCGCCCGATCTTCCTATTGCATGACTGCAAATAACATTCTGCGAGTTTATGAATCGTACAGGCCGGGGGGGGGGGGGGAAGTCACCGTTGATACCCTAAGTAGTTGGTGTACTGAGAAGTGTTTTGGGTGTGAAACCGTACTGAACGTCGGGGAGGACGTTGTGTGAAGGGGTAATTTATTAGCAATTGCTCTCTTAAAATTGAGGGTGGGTGGTTGGGTACTAGATAATGGGTAATGGATTTAGTAGGTACGATAATATCGCAATACACTATACACTCTATGATACTGTATTGATGTTATATTATTTCATTGAAAATGATAATTGGAGTGTGGTGGGTGATGTTAAGCTCCAAGGGGTGGGCGGTACCGTTTATTAATCTTCGCTCCTCACCAAAAATAAGTTTATCAACACGTCATCTTTCAAAACGGGTTTACGTTGAAAACCATTTTATGTAATTTATCAATATATTTTATATATATTTTTTATTATTAAGTATTGAATTATGTTTTTCCGTTTTGGTATTTCTCCTGTATTACTTTTAAATGTGAATTATGCGATTTAATAAATCTTTACTACATTTTCAGATGGCTTTGTAAAAACCTCCCTTACATTTAATATATAGTAATGACTTAAGTGAGCGTCCAGTACTATCAGAATTTGTAATAACGGTAACCCATTTTCTTCACACGTCATATTATTTTTAAATTTGTTGACTACAAACCTTGCACGCAGGCTCAGCTCAAGGGGTAGGCATCATAGGCACACGCATTTCAGTATTTTGTATTATACGTGATTTTCATAAAAATTAATACATTTTATACTGTATGATAAAAAATACGTTAAACTTGTACATAATATGCTCTTTGATTTTATATTCCAGTAGTAAATTACTAGTACATAAATATTGTAAAATTTATGGAGAGTTGCCGCGATTCCAGACTAAGCTAACCGTAAGATCAAAGAAATTTATTTTATTGGTTAATAGCGGTTCTAGGGTGAATTCAATATGCTTGTAGTAATTCAAAAAAAAAATATAAAGGGGAATTAAAAGATTAAATGGAGAGAGGAGAAATAATGGGGAGTATGAAATGATTTGAACTAACACGAGTCAAGGGGTGTGAATTCGAGAACCGTCTTGCCTATTCAATAAGAAATAATGACAATAATATCATGCAAGTATAAAATACGTTTATTACCTTTTTTGTCGTCTCGAAGATTTGCCTGTTACGGATTTCAACTCTTGCGGACAATTTTTTTATTAATTAAGGTAATAACTTGTAAATCAAACAGAATAAGAAAATGAAAGGTTGGGACGCCGCCTTTAACTTGATGCAAAGTCAGCGCCAAGAAATAAAAACAACTCAAAAAACGATGATTTCCACGTTGTAAGAAATTAGAGTCGCCTAATTTCGGAAAACCGATCTGTTGAGTTGTTCTTGGTAAGTGTGCGTATATTCTCAGGTAGACAGAGACGATCTGTGTCAAGTGGAGACATACGATCGTCTTAGGTGGACACAGACGAACTGTGTCAGGTGGACACAGACGAACTGGTGCTGCTCTGAAAGCTGGAGGGTGTATTTATCGATATATTTTGAAGGACATATACTAAGATTTCAGTCCCACAAGGTTATCGCTTATTTATTTTTCCATTTTCTGCGAATTTTGCGTAGTCTAAAATTTGTTCGTAGTGTCACAAATCTGCGACCTTTGTGTTCACCTGATTAAATATGTGTGATTCATTTCGTTCTTTCTTCTTTTCTATTCTTCTCTTTTTTTTTTATATATTTACTATTTCTGTTATCAAGTATAATATTCTTTTGTTTTTTAAATATTGAATATTAGTACCCTAGCGTATATACTGAATACTATATACTATAATATATACTGATATATTTTGTTTATGTTGAAAAGGAATTATGTACACATTTCTCATTACAGACAAAGAAAAAAAAACCTTAATTAAAAAATGTCACATACTTATTTGTAAATCTACCGATATATTTTTCTTATATTTATTCGTAATAAAACGTTTAAAAAGCATTATTTTATTTTTGAATATATTTGTAGTCATGGAGTTTTTCACGTAAATAAATAAATAGTTTTGTAATTGTATCATAATCAATATCAGTTTATTACAGTCAATCTCGATCGTTTGTGACTTTCTATCATTCTTTTTATTATATATGTTTTCTGTTAATAATATACGCACATCCGGAACCATGAACAAGCGCCGAAGAAATAAAAGTAACTTGATCCAAAAACCGGCGTTGCCTGCGAACGAACCGACGTTGTCTGTGATCAAACCCACGTCGTCTATGATCAAACCGGCGTCGGGTGTGATCAAACCGCCTCTGTACCGGTCGATTTTTGCCGATTCCGTAAGAATGAAGTCCAAAGCACAGAAAGGCTCTCATCGGACAATGGGCTATCAAAGCGTACGTAGGGATCCGTCACAATTATTGCGACGACACTTGAAACTGGCGTACAAACCTGTTGTGGGTAAGTCGTTTGCATCATTTTTATCAACTTCTAATTGAAAACACACAATTTCTACGGTTTCGGTACGATAATGCTTTAAGCTTAAATGACAATATCAATATTAAGAAATCTAGCGGTTGAGTTTTGACGGGAAACAATACTTCTTTATTTGGTCCCGTTGTGGTTGATGAAATACAGTTATTTAGTAGGATTTCATACGTGTTATATACAACGACTTGTTAAAATATGTATATAAAGACATTAGATTCATACGTACACTGAGAGACGAGTGAAATATACTTTAAGCGTCTAATTGAACAAGTATACAAATCTGAACTCAAAATAGTATATTTATTTAAACTAGCATACTCAAATAACGAGTTATAATATAATAATATAATCTCGTATAATTTGTATTCTAGCAATACGTAATATATATATATTGTAGGATAAGGATATAAAATTGGCAAGGGAAAATATTATGAAGGTCTATTAAAAAAATATATATATACATGTTTATAATATAATAATTATAATCGACTTAGTTAGGCTATGGCTTTAAAATGTAAATGTAGAATTGTAATTTGTAGATACATTTTGCTTCGAAATATAAGAGTGTTTTTCCCAATATTCTAAAAAAAACTTGGTTCAACAATCTCAAACTATCTAGAAAATCTATAATCCAGTTTAATCATCTTCGAATCGGTCATTATTTACTTCCTTCTCATTCCTACAAACTCTCATTAAATGATTCCCATTTCTGCACCAAACATCCTGAAGAAATGATATGTGACTTTTCCCATATTATCTTTAGTTTACCTTCCTTATCCTCTAATCGTCTACTACTCTTTCATTTTTTAAAATCTCAGAACATCCATTTAAACCAAAAGTTAAACGTATTCAACGCTCCGGAAGTAGAATTGTTCTCAGTTACTCGGCGACAGCAGTTCGTAAGTCAGTAGTATTAAATTAGCCTTTCAAGAAATTATCCAGTACATGCAAAGTAGACATCAACAAATTCATTTATTATCTGTGTGATTTTCGGAAATATGTACCAACAATCCATGTTGTGGTTTTTATTTTCCTGAAACCGTTACAGGTTTCTTCATCGGAGAATGTAGTGCACGTCTGACTATCGTGACTACCCTCAGTGTATTGTATATTTAGCACTTTTAATGGAAGAAAGATAAAAAAAGTATTACCATTTTGTTCAGGGGCGATCGCAGGAAATTAATTTTGTGGAATTTTAAAAAAAATATCAATAAGAGTAAATAATATTTATCCAAATTTGAAAAATTCATTAATCATTATTATTATAAAATATCTATTCTTCAAAGTAATTTAGCCATTTAATCAATAACTTCTTCGCATGTAACATCAACGTCTCTATACAAGTTTAATGATAAAGAATATAGAGTCGTTGAAACGTGAATTGTATTTTTCGGTTTAAAGAACTTTAAAATCGAACCACAACTCATTTTAACAAAACCTTTCAAATGTGTAAAATCCACAATAGCTAAAGTTATAATTATTAAATAATTCACATGTATATTATGTCGTAAATCGCAATAATTAAACAACAATTAAATACGATGTCCATTATAGACTAAACGTATTATATATGTATATTTATATATATATAAAGTGAATATTCATGTGATATTCAATAACTAGTAACAAATATTATCATAAATTCCAAATTTCCAACGTTAATAGTTAATAAGTAAATAATAAAAAGTGTTCATTGGTCGTCTTACATTCCTGTAAAGTAATTCAAAATTACGTACATATTTTAAATATCATTCTAATTTTCGGGGAGGTTTTAACCCCCAACCCCTCTGCATTCAACTATGCTTTCGCTGTATATATATATACGATGATATAAATAGGTAAAATCAGTTGTTTGATGGAAACCACTTTTCCCCGTTCGTCCCTTCATCCGTCGTCAGGCGTGTGTGTTTCGTTCGGACAACAGGCGTAAAAGACCAAACAACTCGCCATGGTTTCCGTACGTAAACGAATAACTAGCCTCGCGGAGCCACGGATTTGTCTCTCATTCATTAACCAGCCTTGGCAACGTCATAATCACAATTTTTTTTCTCGAATCGAACTCATACCTTTTTCATAAACATTTATTTCTTATATTAATCTTCATACATTTATATACGTTGATTTACATAATTGCAGTTCCAGTTTTCATTTTTTTTTAAAGTTTTTTGTATTTTTTAAATGATACAGTACGGTAGCAGATGCCAAGCAGGTAATATATAATGTGTTTAATTACGTCGATCACTCTCTTGTTTGTACGCGTTATTAATGTTTACACGACAATCCCTTTGAATTTTTTGTTGTCTGTTTGTGTGTTTATAAGACCGACTTTCATAACCGTGCATGCGCTTTTATAGTTTATTAGATTGCACGTATATAGCGCGTTATAAAAAACCGACTGTCCACGCCATTTAGAAACACATTATTTTCTGTTAGACAGCAAGCTTTCTATTAAACGAAGCGTGCTTTTACATCTTATAACTTTTGACAGCTTTAGCATCAAGCCTCTTTTCCATACTGTATCATAAGCAGAGGATAAGTCCAGAAAGACAGCACCAGGCTTATCCTTGCGTTGGTAGCCATTCTCAATGTATGTTGTGAGCACTAGCACTTAGTCACAGCAGGCTCGGTTTTTCCTATCACTGCTCGCCATAAGTTTGGGATGTTGCTAGTTTTTGCTGCAACTGTAGCCAATCTGGTTAACCAATTTCTACCTTTTGGTCCAAGGAATTTGAGAAATTCTGGTAGAACTTCATCGACACCTGCTGCTTTACCGCTCTTGATTATTTCTAGTGCCATCTCTGTTTCCAAATCAGTGAATTCATCCATGAATGGTGTTGTAAGTTCGCAGTGTTTTAGTTCTCTTGCGTGAGATGTTTTTGCTTGCGACTTTTCTTGTTTGTTAGGTTTGATATTTGATGTTTTAAAGAGAGTCTTTAAAATGTCGTTTGCTGTGACTCCTTTGTCTTTTCTAACTGACTGAGCACCTCCTAGCTTCCTCAGAAGAGCCCAGCTTCTACTGATTGAGTACGTAAAATCGAGCTCTTGCATTGCTGTTAGTCATCTTTTGCATCTTTCTTCTTCTAGGAGATTCATCAGTCTGTATGCAGTAACGTCATTTACAGATTGTTCATATTCTTTAAAAAGTAGCTCGCATTCCTGTGACCAACATGGAATAAAATTTTGTTCGTGTCCTCTGGTTATAGCTTTTGAGGTTGCGGTTTTAATTAGTTTAATAAACCTTATGTAGTTCTCAGGTGTTGGATTGATACGATTTACGTTTTCTTCTATGTATTTTGTATATTTGGGCCAGTCTGCCTTTCGTAAGTTCCATCTTGGCAATTCTGATTTTTCTATCCTAGGCAAAATTACTCCTGCTTCTACTATGACTGGTCGATGTTGGCTTTTCGGAAACTTGTTTAAAACTGTGCGATTTACTTTCAATGGCAGGTCATGGTCTTCTTTTGTGACAAAACACAAGTCTGGGGAGGTGGTTGTGCCCCACCAACCTGATTCGAAGGTACATCCTTGATTGGCGTCATATACTAGGGGTTTATGACCAACGAGGGACCAGTTTACTAACTTTTCACCGTTTTCATCTTCACTTGAGTATCCCCATTCTAAACTATGGGAATTGAAATCGCCTATGTATATCCTGGCTGTTGAAAACTCGGGAGGGGTTCATTGTTTCAGTTACATGATGGTGGCTTTTAAACGTTGTAGATAGTAAGATCACCTACGCGTACTCAATTGCGAATTCATTTCCTTCCAAAGGTTGAACGGTTTGTTGGTTTAGGCGTTGGTCTATGTATGTAGCGAGACCGTGTTTATTGTGTCCAATGTAGTTAATCATTCGGAAACCTGATATTGCTAATCTTTTTGTTTCTTCTTCAGGAACGTACGTCTCTTGTATCGTTAATACGTCGATCTCTTTAAAGATGTTGCTTAGTATTTAAGCTTTTAATTTTGTGAGGGTTTTTTAAACAAAAGCAAATTAAAAAAAAAAAAAAAAAAAAAAAATTTTGTGAGGCCCTCGACATTTATCTGGACGATCTTTATATTTCTTACGGAATTTTTTTAGCCATTTGGTCCTAAAAGTCATTTGTATTTATTTATTTTTTTTGATTTTTAGTTTTAAGTTTCATTTAAATTTTATAATAACTGTTGATTTTTAAAATTTATTATTTGGTTTTCGAGTCTTGTAATTATTACGATTGTCGAAGGTGTAGCCCTTAAAAGGGTTGTTTTTTCCGATATAGCCAGGAGGTCGTGAGACATTTGGCAGTCGGTTCGGTACCGTTTCGTTTCGTCTAGACATTGTTAACTCGCAATATTAATTCTGAAATACACTTCTTACAGACCAGACCACTAGAAGGCACTGCACTACCTCCCCCAGAAAATATTATAATTTTATTTTTTAATGTATGAATAATTTAATTGTTCGTTCAAAAATATATAAATAATTTATAAAAATAACTAATTAAACAAATTTAAAAACAAACATAACATAATAGTACATATATAATAAATATATATTATATAATCGTATTGTAAGTACTTATAAAATTTAAAAAAATTTATTTAAGTTAAAATTTATTTGTTTTTCATAATTATACGCTAATACAAGCGATTTCCAAGTCCAGTATCTACTTGTATAACTTTTAGTTTTATTCATATACTAGGTCTCAACTTTATCACAACCATCCCATAACAATCGATACGATATTCGCGATAAGGACGTCGCGAGTAGCTGCAAGTACTTGCGATTTGTCAGTTAATATTTGGAAAGAAACTATTTTATTATGCAGAAAACGATAATGTTTTAAACATCCGTCTTACTATTCATACACACACATATGTATATAAATATATATATATATATATATAATTGTTACCCAAGATTGAATTTACATATCTAGATACCAGCAACAAAAGAAGTGAATGAAGCGCAAATCTACCTAAAACTCGTTTATGGTATTGCACCACATTTATATTTACCAGTTGAAGCGTTGGAGATTTTCAAAAAATTTCAAAACTCCAATTGAACGTGAAAGGGTAATTTTACAATTTTTCTATATATAATTCATATCTAAAACTTAACGGGCCGGCGAGTGTGGATGCCAATTCAACTGTGTATGCCTAGATGAAGGTTGTATATAGCAGTTGTTCCTAATTAGAAATATTATTACATACTTAACTATAGGTCCGCGGACCCTATGTTGAAAATTACTGGTATTGAGTGTTCTTGAACTATTTATATGCGCCAATCTTGGACACAACATTGATATTTGTTTCTTAATTTGAATCATACTTTCATGTAAAGTAATTCAAAATTACGTATATATAATATATATCATTCTAAATTTCGTGGAGGATTTAACCCCAACCCCTCTTCGTTCATCTTACTTTCGCTATATATATACGATGATATAAATACGTAAAATCAATTGTTTGATGGAAACCCCTTTCCCTGTTCGTCCCTTCATCCGACGTCAGGTGTGTGTTTCGTTCAGGACAACAGGTGAACAAGACCAAACAACTCGCCATGGTTTCCGTACGTAAACGAATCACTAGTCTCGCGAAACGACGGATTTGTCTTTCATTCAATAATATGCCTTGGCAACGTCATAATCACACATTTTTTTCTCGAACCGAATCCATATTTTTTATTTTATCTTCATACACTTATATACGTTGATTTACATTGTTGCATTTCTTGTTTTTCTATTTTGTTTAAAAGTTTTTTGTATTCGTTAAATGATACAGTGGTGGCAGATGCAATGCAGGTAATATATAATGTGTTTAATTACGTCGATCATTCCCTTGTTTATACGCGTAATTATTGTTTACACGATAATCCCTCTAGATTGTTTGTTGTCTGTTTGTGTGTTTATAAGATCGAATTTCAAACTCGTGAACGTGTTTTTATGGTATATTAGATTGCGCAAATATAGAGCATTATGATAAATCTGCAACACAATATGACGTAAGTACGTCTCAAATCGGGTACTTGAAAAAAGCATATAATTTATTTCGATAAGTTGTATCGGAAAGAGGAGGTTGTGGTCATATTATAATATAATACGTATATTATTTGCATTTGTTCAATTTCGATTTGTCGTTATCACGCGCATTGTAGTTATGCTGCGAAGCAATAATACGGACGGGGCCTAATCGATGCGCGCGTATAATTAGTTGAGATTGAACACAAACGTTTTCGTGTTGACCGGACAATCCACGACAACGCCACCCCTTACTAATAATATAAATAAAGACATTTTGCAAGTACAGAGAGGGGCGGCAGGACAGCACTTACCGCTCCACCCCTCACAAATTCTGTTTAATAGTGACCTGCTGCCGCCTTTCTTCTCCTCCAACCACGCGATGAATCTATCCCCTGCAGGCACTGTTTCTCCCGCACCGCTTCCTCCTTCAGACCCATCCCGGTCGACGCGAACTGGGCAACCGCTTCCCATTTAGCCGAAGACTCCAGCATTTGGGCGACTAGATCACGCGTTCAGCTTTGCGGGCACTAACCTAACCTAACCTAACCTGTACGCGATATCAGCGACGTCTTGTTTCTGTGTTGACCTTTCCCGAAGAGGGACTCGTGGTTAAGCCGTTACTTTTCCTTAGCTAAGGTCTCGTTGGCCATCGGCCGCTCCAAGTCGCAGAACCGGGCTCCCGTTCCGGATAGCATACCGAGTCAGGTCTGGGGTGTCATTCATGCGTCTAGACCGGCGATGCTGTTAGGCACATTCAACACGTGCCTGAGAAGCGGAATCTTTCCCGGGCATTGAATGCGGATTCACCTCTCGCTTCTCAGCTAACCGAGAAAGCCCGAGGGTGTTTTATCTTCGTACCGACTGTTGTATGCCATATGTCCGAAACGAGTATCGTATTGCCGGAAAGGTCATGAGTTAGGACATCCGTAACGCGTTCAACTCTGTAGATTCAAGTCGTATCTGGGCGGTAGGGTGCTGCATTTGTGCTATGACGACCGGGGAGAGCCGATCACAATGGAAATAACCTGCTCGGTCCTCTCCTCTGAAACGTCGAATACGATGCCGTGTTCCGTCTTCCCTTGCCCACGGGAACGATCACTTTCCGCTACGTGGACAATACGTTGATCGTGGCGGAAAGGCACACAGTGGAAGCGGTGTAGCACCGCACAAACGTAGTGCTCGTAATGGTGACGGAGTACATATGGGTGCTCGGGCCGTGGCTTGTTCACGAGCCGTTACGGGCCGGTAGTTACGATGCGAGTGTCAGACCTTACCGTTAGGAGTGTCCCCTAAATACCTAGGAGTGATCCTAAAAAACATGGGGACGATGTGCGGTGCGTACTTGCGTGCCGTCTCGGAGAAAGCCAAGAGGGTGATATCTGCTCTGTCCGGATACATGCCGAACGTTGCATGGAAGCCTTTGACGTCTGCTCGTGAGCGTTGTGCAGTCGATATAGTGGAGTAGTTGACGAGGGTCTAATGTCGAGTGGCCATCAGGAGCACCTGTAAGTTCCGCACAATCTCCTACGACGCCGTATAGGTCGTTCCGCAGACGCCTCCGATCAACCTTCTAGTGGTCGAACACACGTATGCGTACTACACGAGGAGGGTGATACCACCGGAAGCGAACGAACGACCTTCAGGAACTCCGGTGACGTGGAGCAACCCGAGGCCGCGACGACGGACGAGTGGGCACGGAGGGTTGCAAGATGGGACGCTCCTGTCGGAAACGGCTGGGAGTGGATCCGAACGCTGATACCCCTCATGCTCCTCGACCGGTGGGTGAGGCGTTCGCACGGTGAGATGATGTTTCATGTAACTTTTTTTGATCATTTTTTTTAAAAATATTTTTTGAACATTAATTCTAACTGCACACTGGCCGAAACTAACAGCGAAGAGGATGACGACGCATTTCACACGATCGTTTTCTGCGTGGCATTCGTGTGTATCAGAGACGACCGTATGCGCGTTATAGCTTGTTACCGGCCGCGAGATTTCATCGTCCACATGTTGCAAGTGGGAAGCGGTGGCCCCGACTGTGATAGGTGCAAAGGAGGAAGCTGAGCGCGAGGGAAAGTCTCTACAGAAGATAGTTAAATCGCACCGCTATAGAAGAGGTAGGACGATTAGGACCCTCTCGTAGGCGTTTAGCAGTTTTTTTTGTAAGGGAAGGAGCGGGAGTCACTGTTTTGCGGTCCTCTTCTAGCACGCGTCTATGCGCCAAATGTATATATTAATTTGTAATCGTTAGCGTGTCTGGGTCACCCACCTTAGTAAATAATTGTTTATTTTTTGTTCTTTAATAAATAATGGCAACTCAATGTTCTGAGGATTGTTTGACAGGCTTTTAGGGTAGTAGGTGCATTGCCGATAAAAAAAAAAGACTCCCCCTCTTGGAACTCACCTTGCCGTGGTGAGGGGGCTTGATCGGTCGTTCGATGACGCTTAGTGCTATGCCAACGGTGGTGTATTCCACCAGCAGGGTCTCCTATGTTGGTAAGGACTAAGCGGAGAACGTCTTGACTAAGAGTTCTGAGCCGGCTCTTACTTTAATTAGTTGGGGTCGGTAAGGCTGGAGGGAGCCTGCTAGCAGTTAGCAAATCCCTGCCGACCTGGCGGTTAGGTTTAAAACGCGGAGAAAGTCACTCCTTAAAACTCAATATGAAAGTAAATAACAGAAGTATTGTTACCACCCCAGGGTCATCGGAACCCCAGGGGTCGGCAGTAGTGGGTGGATCCGGGATAAAATCCGGGTCCAACGTAGCGGGCCCACTACGGTCGTCGTCCTGCAACCGCGAGGACACGGGGGTAGTCAACCAGGCCCCCGTTGTTCTAATTGCTACTGGGAAAAACAACGATAAGACCGGCCAGATCCCACGAGTAGACGTGAAGAGACGTATCCGGAAGCTTGAAGCTGAGCTTCAATCCGGACCGAAACCGGCGGAAGATGAGGTTAGTACAAACTAGCTTAAACCACTATAGGGACGCTCAGAACCTGTTTTGAGTGTCCGTCGGTATAGAGAGGATCTCGATGGATTACATTAAATGATATCCCACCTGTTGTCTGTCACAAACTTTATGATATGTAATTGTTATTAAAAGTGAATTTTTAGAAAAGGAAATGTTAATTTGAAATTTGTTACAATATAATACGATAATATTGTGATTTTCGAAAATATCCATGTTGTCGCTGTCAAGTTTTAAGGGGTGGGAGGAATAAGGCATAAGGGACTCGTTTTTATAAAATGTAAATACAATTATATAGAAACATTGTTATTTGTTTCATTTCAATCAATTAACGATGGCGATACTCCCCTCGAAATATTGCCTAACGGCTTACCACTGGGTGGGTATATTGCTGATTTTATGAAAAAAGACAAATAAGGAAAAAAACAAATAAATAAAATATAATAGATTAATATATATATATATATTTAATTGTTACTCAAGATCGAGTTTTACCTATCTAGATACCAGCAACAAAATATATGAATGAAGCGGAAATATACCTAAAACGCATTTATGGTATAGGACCACATTCATTTTTACCAGTTAAAGAAGCGTTGGAGATTTTCAAAAAATTTCAAAACTCTCCAGTTGAACGTGAAAGGGTAATTTTACAGTTTTTCTATGTATAATTCATATCTAAAACTTAACGGACCGACGGGTGCTGTTGATGTCAGTTCAAGTGTGCATGCTTAGATGAAGGTAGTATACAGCAGTGGTTCCTAATTAGCAATATTATTATATATTTAATAGTATATAAATTATTGGTCCGTTGAGCCTCTGTTGGAAACTACGGTTATAGTGTTCTAGAACTATTTAAACGTACCACGCAATATTTACTCAATTGTCTACTCTAAGGGCATTGTTAGTAACAATATTATTAATTTACAAATGCATAATATGAATGTCATCCACAAATCATTAACTATTTATCTTTGACACCAATTTGATATTTGTTTCCTTATTTATTTAAATATCGTATATGGACCTAGTATATATTTGGCTAGCTAATTTTCTACACAGTGTACAACTTGTAATTTAGAAATTTTTTAATTTTTTTTTTTTTTTTGTTATTTTAGAAAATTCTAAGTTGCGTGTTAGAAATTGTGTATGAACAACATTTGTTCATCAAGGGATATCCAGAGAATAAACTTGCAACAATTGGTCATCTTTTCGGCGGCATTATTGAGTACGACCTCCTTTCGTAAGTATTAAAAGTATATAGTTTTTCAAAATACGAACAACACTGTTTATATTTTATACGATTTGAACTACAATTGATACGTTTTTTGTTTGTTTTAGAAGCTGTCCAGGTTTCGCCGATAATGTGCTCAGCATCATTTTAAATGCACTAAAGTCTGCTCCCGGTCATAAAATGTATACTTTTGGAATAACCGCCTTGAACCGATTTAAATGCCGCCTGAAACATTTACACCAATATTGTTCTGACATTTCAAAAATTCCACATTACAAACAATTACCACGTCATCTCATACAGGTACATTTTTAATAAAAAATACTTTTCGAATAATTCGTTTATTGAACTATTAATTTTTAGAGTAATCAAGTATTTTACTTTAGCTATTTATAGTGTATTATTTTGTATAGTATGTAGAGTATGGCATGAACTCGCAAGAACCAACGCAGTCTTCGCGAGATACTGATTTCGCTGTGGCGAATGAAATGGTAGCACCACAGAATCCAGTCGTGTCTGCACACTCCCACATTCCCCAGACTACCGCCTCTTCCGCAACCACAACTACATTACCAATTTACGAATTAATTGACACTAATGTCGTATCGCCATCCACGGTTAGTAAGACATCACATAACTTGAACAATGATATTCATTCTATTCTATTTTATATTTATGTATTTTTAGCCTAAAGTTGAAGATATCGATATAACTAATTTTTATTCACTTCGAGCGGCTATTGAGCTGGGTAAAACATATATCAAACCCGGTGTTGATGTTGTATATAGAATAACTTACATCTTTGACCCAAACAATTATCAAAATGAGGTAAACATTTTTTTTTTTTTACAAAATGTATATGTTTCTTTTAACGGACTATCAACTTTTAGAGTAAACAAGTATTTAACTCTATATTTGTGTACTGTATTATTTGTGTAGTGTGAAGAATATGACGAGAAATCGCAACAACCGACACAGTCTTCGGAAGATACTGATTTCTCTACATTATTTGAGAACGATGAAACCATTATCAAACCCACTGTTGATGTCCAAAATAGGATAGCTTTTATCTTCAATCATTTAAGTGCTGAAAATTTTCAATCTAAGGTAAACATGTATTTTTTTTTACAAATTATGGTTTCTTCATTTTGTTTCAGTAAAAAATATTCTTAAATTTTCAAGTTTAAACGTTTAAAATATTGTTGTCATTTTATGATTTTTAGAGTCAAGAAATTCGACGCATTATTTCCGAGAAATGTTTACCGTGGTTATCACGATATTTACTAACGAAACTAGTTAGTATGCAAAACAATTCGCACACCTTATATTTAAACTTTCTGGAGTATTCGAATAGCGAATACCTGAATTCTTTGATTGTTTCAGATACATATAAGATTACTAGAGTATGTGAAAAAAATACAAAATAAATCTAATCACAAAATTTACTAATATTTACATTTTGTTTAGGCTTTATTAGAAATGTGCCAAAAAACAGCACGTATATCTGACAAATCTTCGTTATACAATTTTGGTCACTGGTTGGGTAAAATGACATTCGCCAAGAACAGACCGATTTCTTTAGATGAACTGAATTTAAAAACGTTATTGGAAGAATCGCTTAGAAAAGGTAATCAAGAATTACAATTTACGGTGTCATTCATTACCAGAATACTCTATTCGTGTAGTACGAGCACAGTATGTAAACTTTTTTATGTTTCCGTTATTAATTTTTTAAAACGATTTGTGTTTATTGCTCTTGTGGTAGATTTTTACACCCAGAAATCCTATTATAACGTCGCTGTTATATGGCTTACACGAAATATGTAAAAAACCTAATTTGAAGTCATCGATAAAATCAGAAATCGAACAGTTGTTTGGACATTTAAATATTGAATTGAAGGTAAATTCATTTGATGATCACTTCGCATAGAGTTATTTTATCAATATAATCTGTGCCTGTTTCTTAGGACGTAAAACCTAAGAACTCTAAATATGTTTTCAACTTTGGAGATATAGCCATGAAATTTGATGACCATTATCAACGATTGTCATCAAAGAAAGGCGTTTTTAAACCACGACGATCGACTGCCTCCAATTATTCCCGCTCTCACACATAAAAGTTTTCCTGTGTAAATTAAACTTGGTGAGAATATTATATATATATATATATGTATATATGTTTTTATTCATGTTTATCGAATTTGAATTTTTCTATTACAAATAATTATAATTATACGATATTTCACTAATGATTTTATTATGAAATATACAAAATTATAATTTATATTGATTTAATATCAATTGTTCCCTACAAATAGTTACAGTTTATTTACTCATATTTTCAGTGGTTTTTTAAAATTCAAACTTTATATGCTTAAAGTAAATTTTGATAAACAATTTTTGGTTTTTTATTCTAAATATTGTTAAAAAATGTATCTCGGCTGGTACGACATTTTCAAACATTAAAAAAGTCATTATTCTTTCTGTAAGGTCACTATTTTTTATTAATAAAATCTTATATAACAGACTGTTTATTTAATGTTCGTCTCAAAAACAGTTATTCAACATGCTATACCTTTAAAGTAGATGTCCAACAGGAAAGCGATATCGCTCCCTTCTTATATTCTGTATTCACTCAAGACATCCCAAAGATCGTCAACATTTTCTTATGCACATATATACACATTCCATTTTGATATCAGCGTCTCATGACGATTTACAAACTGCTAGTCAGGGGTCACAAAATCACTTAAATATGATTAACTTATGGGCAAATCGTTGAAAAATAAAAATAAATGAAAGCAAGTCAATACATGTAACGTTCACATAGCATAATTTCTACTGCCTTTCTGCCATGTTCAATAATAAAATCATATTATCAGCAAACGAAGTACCTCTGGTACTTATATAATTATCTGGTTATTATATAAGATAAACGTTTAACGTTTAGCATACATCTAAAAAATTAATTTAAAGTTTATTAATTTTTAAAATTAAAACATAAATCAGTCAACTCTGGAGTTACATCTATAAAAACCCCTCATAAAATCCAAACTATTCTTAGTAAAGAAACTTAGAATATACAAGTCTATAATTATAATATAATAAATATATAATAAGAATATATAATAAATTAAATAATTTCATTTTTAACTATATTTTATTAATCAAGTGTATTGATTTTTGCTTATAGATTAATATGAAAATGATATGTCACCTACAAACAAAATTTTATTATTTTTATTTATTACCAACAATTTCGGCTGATTAATGAACTGTTTAATTTTGGAACTATGATGTATTTGTTTATTTGTTTTTTTGTGTTTTTGTTTATTTGTTTATTTGTTTATTTGTTTATTTGTTTGTTTGTTTATTAATGATGTCTCCTACAAGTGGAATTGTATTATTATTATTGATTACCAACAATTTCTGCTGGTCAAACGTTTATTCTATGAACATTGTTGTATTAGCTTATTTGTTTGCATTTTTTATTCATGTTTTAAATAATAAATTATTTAATAAATTATTTAAAATGTCTCTAGTATTTAACTGTTTTTAATTTTATTTAGTAAACATGTTGTTAAACATATATTACTTTATGTATAGTGCTTTACTCTTAAGTACACCAATGGGTTATGATGCTTTTTGCTTATGATTAACTGATAGATCGTTTGCAGCAGTATACTTGCAGTGAAATCCATTTGTGCGTTAAGACGTAGTACGGTGGTATAGCTATTTGCTTCTATAGTTTTGTTTTAATTACGAAAAAAACCCTACTTACGGAAGTATTCAGTCATATAGAGATCTATATAATTAATTTAGTATTTTATATATCATCAGAATACGAATATCGAATATTGCAACATAAATAACAACATTTGTTTATCAATGGATATCCGAAGGATAAACTTGCAACAATTGGTCATCTTTTCGGCGGCATTATATTGTTTATTGAAATTCGGCGCTTCGACGGAAACCCGAGTCATGTGCAAAAAATTGGGCTTCTGAAACGTTGAAAAATTCAATGACGGACTTCGTTTCACGCGCGGAAACGTTATCGTACACTATCGGGCAAATACAAACCAACTCGACCTAAACCTTAAACGAACTCAGAGGCGAACGCAGACAAAAAAATTTGTGAGGGTTTTGAAAAAAATATCAATAAGAGCAAATAAGATTGATCTAAATTTGAAAGTTTTACTAATGATTCATACATTAAAATATCCGTTCTTCGAAGTAATTTAGCCATTATATCGATAACTTCTTCGCATGTATCCTCAACGTCTCTATACATGTTTAATAATAATGGATTAGAAGTCGTTGGAACGGTGATTGTTTTTTTGCCGGTTTAAAGAAATTTAAAATCGAACCAGAACTCATTTTAACAAAACATTCCAAATGTGTATAATCCACACGGATCGAGCCTAACTTGTCTGGGTTGACTTCGTACGGGCTAGGTTTCGCATGGATGGTTAAATCCCCTGGCAAACCGCGCCCGCGGGTACGCATCGACGTGGAAATGCGGTACGAGATCTCGGAGGCCTCAAGATAGATGACCTAGATTGGCGTCTCGGTTAGGCACTTAGTCCGGCCGAGGCGTCTTCTGGGCCGGTCCTTGAATAGCATCGAGTGACAAAACGCGGTACTGGCCGTAACAGGTGACGAACACCAGCGGGATCGGCGTCCGGTTCAACGTGCAAATGGAATGGGCGAAGGAGCGGTCGGCGCTGTTGACCGACGAAGAAGCGTACGCGTTCGCGATGACGTTGCGGGCGGGCCACGGGACGACGGCAATGGAGTTGGACGAACCGGACTGGGTGCTGCTGGAGGACGAGGGCCGCGACGTGTTCGCCGACCGCTGTGGTTTCATTTGGACACGAACGGCGCGCGTCACGTGCAGGTGACATTCAGACCGTGCGCCGAGACGGTTCCGCCGGGTCCGGTGCGCGACACCTTCGCGGACGACGGCTGTGCGGAGATGACGGAACACGTTGGACCGGCCGTCGTCGTCGACCGTTCCAGCTCCATCGTTATATTTCGGCGTCGCGTGTACGCGGCGAAATTCCACGTACAGGTGGGCCACGTCGTGCTCCATCGGTTTCACGTGCTTGGCTTCGTCGACGAGACTTCCACGTGAAAACGCCAAAACGAATACCATTTTTTAACGAATACATTGGATTGCGTGACGCGTTTCGTATTGCTTGTCGGGACGATGCTTCCGGTACGACGGACACCCAGTGGCGCCGAGTTCAGTCGAAACACGTGGTTCAGTCCTAACTAAGACCGACCCAACCATGCTAAAACTCTGCACCGTCGACAGGTGTCCTGAGATTTACTTTTTTTTCAAAATAATATTTAATATGAAGGTACGTACTGTGTGTATGATATTTACATTGAAATTAATAGCAGGAACGAAAAAAATTAAACGCCAAGACATACCGCCCACCCAGCTACCCACCCTGAAATTTAGGCGGTTCAAATGAATCACCTTGGGTACGTACTCACTGCAGAAACTATAAAATAAAATAACATAACATAAAATAATTATTTTGTATAACTTAAAAAGAAAAAAAATCATTAATCTATATCCGTAAATGTTTGCACAAATCGATTTAAACTAACGAAAAAATAATGCAATTATTATGATTTGATTCGAAATAATAAATAAAAAATGAAATATTAAATAAATAATAAATACACACACACACACACATAAATATATATAAATATAGTGGATAGTAAATATTTAAATATTTTTCCAATTTTACTTTTTAGGTTAAAACAATTATCATACATAAGTATTGAAGTTAAAATTATTATTATTATTATCGGCGTAAATAACACGTACATCGTGTTTAAGCTAGGGAATTTGCAAATAATACTAATTATATTTATCCGAAACCACAATAGAACATAGGAATTTAGTTAACAGTAATATTTCATACACTGTAATATTATATTTAGTGTTTTAAGAACTAATATGTTTTAGGTGAATAATTAACTTTTAAAATTGTTAAATAAACCTTTTTTTAACATATTATACAAAATATTTAATCGAAATGTTTTTAGCAAATTGTAATGAAAATAATAAATTAATATTTATTAAAAATGAATTAATGTAGAGAATCATCCGCACGAGGTCTAGTACAGCACGAAATCGTTATATATATTTTACTTATTCTAGTTTACTTCATATTATATTACGGAATGATCTCACTTAAATCGATTAATATAATAATAACTACCAAGAAATTAAAAAAAACAAAAACAAAAACAATTGAAAAATTATAAATGTTAAGTAATAAAATCGGATACAAAATAATTATAAATGAAATTAATTAAATGAGAAGTTTTCATTCTTTTAAACGCATCATTTTAAAAATTAGGTGGCTACCTAAATAGTTGTTATTACACCTTTGGCACAAAGTTATAACCTTATAACTATAGGTTATAACTCTATAGAGTGACGTGAAAAGAACGTAAGGATTTAAAAATTTAATTTTGAAAAAACAAAATACACAGAGAGTCTTTTACAATATCCACATTTAAATGAATCATTTTATCGCTATAAAACTGCAATTAGTTGTATAATGCATAAATAATATGGACCGAAAATTTAGTTGTAGCATACTCTATTAATACTTAACTAATTGTTTGTGACATTTAATAAAGAAAATAGTATCTAAAATTGTTTCACGTAGTTAATTAATTCGGTTATACTTCTTAAAAGCGTTATATATATAAGCTTACTATTCGTATATAAAAATAAAATAAATATTATTTTGCAACTTATTAAACGTTTGGTGATTAATTGAAAGGCACTTCAATACTACTATTAGTATTAAAATTATAACTACTACTTCAGTTAATTGAATATGTGTGAATAATATATACCAGACAAATATAGAGTTTTTATTTTAAACAGACAATATTTACCTATACGACTTAATCAAGTCCTTCATTGCTTTGAAATTTTCTTTTTTTAATTGAAATAAAAAAAGAATTTTAGTTACTTTTAACTCGTATAGATCGAAATAATTACTTTCTTCTTATAAAAGGTTTGTTCATTTCTTCTTGTACTTAAGCAAAGTATTGAGAAAATCAAAAATATATCGAATTTTATTCATCCATCTACGTATAATTTTCTATACGATCTATATGGCTAAGTCCTACCTGATAAACTGTGTTCCGATGAATACTACATGTCGATCCTCGGTTTTATATGAGATATACATCCATGACAAGTAAACAACAAGTGTACCGTTTAATGACGTTTGACATTATCAACCTTCAGTGTGAATTAAGAGACGGCGTCAAATCAATCTCGTGATCCTGCGACCAACATATTTAAATAACTCTGAAGCATACAGTCCGATTCCTAGTCACGTAAAATACTTTTCTACAATTGTTTCCTATAAATTAATGTTGTCTAATTTCAGTCGGTAATCCAATAAAATTATAAGCAGACTATATTTAAATAGAATATATGTTATTAAGTACATTATTCGGCGTATGCTGATTGAATGAAAGCATAATAAAAAATTGTTTATTTATTAAAAGGGTTAATCTTATGAATAGCGAGCAATATCATGACGACACATACATCTAATTTACTCCTTTCTCAAACCCAACATAAAATGAGTTAATCCTTTTTAAATTTAAATAAATTTGCATACATTTAAATTATTTTACATAATCAATTTTTCAGAATAGTGAATATACCACTATGAAAACAATATACCGCACGTAGATGCCGATACGATAACCACAGTTGCCAATGTCACAATGTTCCTCGAAAATTAATTTTGTATGATTAATGGTGAAATATAATAAAGCAAATTAATATTAAAAAAAAAAAAAAATGTAATATTTTTAGTACTAGAATATAGATCACTACAGAATATCTAGGAGTGGGTACAAAATCCCTGACCCCCCCTCTTAAAATACACCACTGAGTGGCACGATGGGCAATAGGCGTCGTTGGACGTTGGAAATTAAAAAAAAATATACTGTTATAATTTAAATTCGTTAGGACGATTTTGCCGTTTCAATTAGTGGTGTACTAACGGAGGGGAGAATAACTCCCCTATTACGAAGATTTTTTTGGAAGAATTAGTTTTTTATGAGATGTATATTTTTAGTCAACAATAAAGAAAAACTAAAATATACTGCACATATTCTAATTATGGGTAACCGTAGATAAACTCTCTTGCACTTTAATCGATACAATAAGTTGTGATGAGTTACAACATTGCACGTTACAGTTATCAGTGTCGAACGGAGCTTTTCAATATTGAAACGCCTGAAGCCGTACTTGAGGAATTCAACGGGGAAAAATCTACTAAATGGATTGGCTCATGTTAGTAAACGCGCTTCATACGTTTTCATCCGTTCACGGAGTTTTTACGTAGCTCACGTGTTTCATATGGAAATGGTCATCTACGTTTTAAATTTGTCGGTCCATCATTAACGATAACCTACAAGGGCTTACATTATTTAGTGTTTATTTACTATAAATGTAGTATTTATTTAAGAAACTAAGAGAAATGTAAAAAAATTATTGAAAAAAATATCAAATATTAAAATTTCACAAATAAGTAGTTTTTCTCTTTCCAGTGTTGTTCCTCATGATTGCAAAAGTGAGTTAGTGAAAATTGAAAGATTTATTACTATTTTACGTAGCCCGTTTGATACAAACCAACTCTGAAGTTTTACTAGTTACAATACTAAATAGCACCGTGTTAATCTTAAGTTATGATTGATCACAAATCTATTGATATTTTATTCAATATTGTTATTGAAACTTCATCTCATCCAACGGACCAGGATCATTTTAAAGAAATAGTTTTGGATATTGAAAACTAAACGGTTCATGGTTGATAGTGGGCATAGTACTTATATGTTAAACGTTTTTTTAAAAATTTTATTTCTTGTGGTAAGTGTGGGGTATTTATAACAACTAGAGTCCATCGCCTTATTTTGCAAATCGCAGGTACGCTAATGTTCCTATAACACTATTCATGTAATAATTAACACACCATGTATTCTACAATATTAATCGACTAAATGCACAATTTTCAGTACAAAGTTGACAGACAAGTATATTATGGTTTATTATAAAATTTGGTTATTAAACATCTTATTACAATTAAGAAAAAAATTGCGAACATTAAACAAATATTAACGTCACAATATCTATTTGAGAAAATAGATTATAGAAATAGGTGACACCGTCCAACGGTAAATTCGAACTAACATATTAACAAAAATTATTGACTCTCTAGTCCAAAGTGCATGAGCAAAACATAAAAAGGATACATCGTGAAAATTATTTTAGAAATTATTATAAAAATGTATAAACAGAATTGGGGTTTTTCTTGTTGTTTTCACCACCGTTCTCTTCAATTTGTCTTTTTCTCGCTTGAGTTCTCTCTTCAACTGCAGAAAATAATAAAACACAATACATATATTTTATTTCACTGTATTTATATTTCTACCGGAACCCGACTACTAACTATAGGCCCACGAAGTCACGACACCCACTTTTTTCTTCAGCTTTCGTAAATTGTATAATTTCTTATTCGAACACTAAAACGAAATCATTTCCAAAAGAGAAACACTTTTATTGTTATGTATAAATTTTACGTACATAAAATATTTTTTTTAGAAATCCAGTACTACACTTATGTTGTAGAAGTTACTAATCATAAATTACTTATAACTAGTTAGAATCTAAATTCAGATCATGAGAAAAAATTAAAATAATTGAATTTGCTTATAAATTTTGATTTCGCTTCAATCCAACCAACTAGTTGATTACGATATATTGCTTGAAAATGTTCCATAATTGTTATTGTTATTATTATTATATTTGTTATTTAAGGTTTGTATTTATTAGACATAATTAGGTTAGGCGTGTATATACAATATACATACTTGCACATCATCAGTATCTCTGAGACGATCCTTTGTTTTCGACAAGTTGGCCACTAACTGTCTTAAGTCCGGTGCTGTTAGACTTTTGGTTGACGAGATGTGCGACACACGGCGTTTCGTTCTATCTGAAGTCGATTTCTGATGTAAATCAATTTCGTTGACATCTTCTTTCGGCAACTAATGAGAATATGTGATAAATAATTGTTATAACATTCAACAAAAGAAATTCTTAATAAATAAATAATGAAACATACTGCAATTATTTTGTTAATATCAGAACGCGAACGGTTCACCAGTTGAACGCCTATAAAATATATTGTAAATGTTTACATTTCATACAACAATCTTGTTAGTTACCCATATAGTAATGATACACATTTAGAAATAACTAATAAGTCTATAAAATTTAATTGAGTATTTGCATCGGTTCAAAAGTTATTACATAATATTTAGTACCTGTGTGCATTATAGTCAGGTAACCACGATATACGAGGTGTGTTAAAATAATAACGAGAATTTTTGAAAATCGCGGGCTGTATCAACCTGATAAGTAAATTATGTTTTTTTGTTTTTGTTGGGTTATTACACCTGTTTGTGAAATATATGTGTATTAATTTTCATACGAGCTCATCGATTCCTTGTCAGTTATCGAATAAGTTAAACTTGTTGACAAATGAATTAGCATTTGCATCAAATTTGGCATTAAAAATGGAGTAAAGTGCAGCGATGTCTTGGAAATGCTTCATATCGCTTTTGGTGAGTCTAGTATGAGAAAAGCACGAGTTTACGAGTGGTTTAAAGTGTTTTCAGACGCGAAAACATTGAAGATGACGAGCGTCCAGGAAGCCCTAGCACGTATAATCGCAAATAACTCCGTAGAAAAAGTAAAGCAAATGACTGTGGATGATCACCAAATACTATTAGAGAAGTTGCAAGTGTTGTTTGCATATCAATGACTCATGTCATGCAATTTTGTCTGATGTTTTGAACATGATACGCGTGGAGCATAGTTCGTTCAAAAATTGTTGAATTTCGAACAAAAACAGCACCAAGTAGAAGTTGTTTAGGAGTCAATAAACACAGTAAGTAACGATCCAGAACCGCTCAAACATATTATGAGGAAGGGTGAGTCTACTGATATGACATCCGGGCTAATACCAATCGTCCCAGTGGAAGCATCCTGAATCGTCAAGACCGAAAAAAGCACAAGTTCGATCTAATGTGAAAGTTCTGCTTACTGTGTTCTTTGATTTCAACGGCGTAGTGAAACACAATGAATTCTTGACACGAGGTCAAACAGTCAATAAAGAGTACCCCACCTATAAATTCAACAACGTTCGCGTGAAGCGATTCGACGTAACCGCTTGGATTTATGGCGAAAGAGTGACATTTGCACCATGATAATAAACCTGCACACACTTCACTGCTTCGTTCGTGAGGTTTTGCCCAAAAACAACACAGGCATGATGCCTCAGTCTCCATACTCGCCAGACTTAGCCCCACGCGAATTTTACTTGTTTCCAAAAATAAAAACAACCTTTACGGGTCGTCGTCTTGCAAGCATAGAAAAGTCAAGATAGAAAGTGCACCGCCGAGCGAAGTAAAAGCTATTTCCAAAACCTAGTTCCAAAGCTGTTTCGAATTGTGAAAGAAGCATAAGTGTGTAATTTTAAATGAGGACTACTTTGAAGGAGTTATTACCGTAATAATAAAAATTTACCGTAATAAATTCTCGTAATTTTTTAACACACCTTGTATACACACGATGTAATTAAATACCGTTTGTATATAAAATCGCTATTCATAAATCATTATTTCTCAAAAATAATCAAGTCAGCAGTTAGATATATAAATTATACCTACTTATGTTTCGGTCCATTTTTGTTTGATCCATTGCAAGCAAAAATGAATTTAACTAAACTGATCCAGTAAACGATACAAATTATATTTGATTGTGAAATTCAAAAGCAACTGTGACGGTTAACAAACAAAATAACAATAAATGAAAAAAATTAATTGTCGACGATCCCTCTTGGCTCTTTGCGGTCTACGGGTAACGGATGTATGAACTCAATATTTTTTTTAGTTAGGAACAAAAAAAATATATAGCAACTATTGTCCACTGTCTGCACGGCCAACACATATTTTTTTTTCTTTTACTGCCAGAATACAATTGCACAGTTTATATGACATACCATTTTTTCGATTCACGTTTTCATGATTGTAATTTTTAATGTGTGATTTTAAAAACAACCATATACTGACCATTTAAATGGACAACTTTAAATGGACAACTAGAAAGTACAACAAACTTTACGGAATTTAAAAAAAAACTTTAAAAACGTTCAGCTATAATTCAAAGAATTATTTAAACCTTCAATGAACACAACATACTGTGGGTCTTATAATCTTTTGTTTTTCTTTCTTCGTCTTTAACTCGTTAATGATAAACACGATTTCTTTACATTGTTTAAATAGAAAATTCTAGAGGCCGGAGAAAAAGTTCGAGTTAACCAAGTTCAACTGTGTTATAAATTATTTTGTCATTAATGGAATGTCGTCGACACGTTCGATGCCCGTGTACCGAACTATAACTTGTCGGCCGCATTTCCTTAAATTAGTATAAAAATTCAAAAAAACTAGAACACATCCATCTCTCATCAATGAAGTTTTAACAATTATATCGAAGTGGAGAATAACTCCGATTGAATATAGAAATAGGAAAACCGCGCTTTCGCAGTATCGTAAGTTGTAATTTTTATGGATTACACCGGGGGTGAACGCAGGAAAACAATTTGGGGGGTTTTGAAAACAATATCAATACAAGTAAATTATGTTCATCCAAATTTGAAAGTTTTATTAATGACTAACGGTTTTTAAGATCATTTTTATTAAATTATTTTTTTAATATAGTTGAAGAAACGTACGTGTAAAATTTGAAAATTTGTTTTCCCAAATATAATATAAAGTTACATATTGATTTTTGGAAAATATTTCTAGGTTCTATAATCATTTGTTTCAAAACTACGAAGAAATAACCATAATCGTTTTCGATAAAATTACGTTTATACCGTTTTTATGTTTTAATTTTTTTGTAATTTGAAAAAAATCGAAAAATGACATCTCTAAAGTACCAACTAGATGCTGTTTGCTATCGGAAACAAGATATGGCTGTAACGATCGAAGCATTCCATCTGTTAGAATTTTGATATTATAAAATTAACGGATAAAATTCACATTACAATTTGTTGTTGATTGTGATTCATCAAGTTTTTGTTTTTTTATTGGTAAACTACCCACGAATGATTTATCAGGATCGGAATTTGAAGTCGTTGGAACGGTGATTGTATTTTTCGGTTTAAAGCACTTTAAAATCGGACCAGATCATTTTAACAAAACTGTCCAAATGTGTATAATGCACAATAGTTGACGATATAAAGATTAAATAATAAATAAACAGTTCACATGCACATTATATCTTGAATCGTAACGATTAAGCAACGATTAAATACGATATCCGTAACGGAAATAAACGTATTGTACACAAAGTGAATAATATTCAATATCAGATAACGAATATTTTCGAAAATTTCGAATTTCCAACGTCAATAGTTAATACGTAAATAATAAGAAATGTTCATTGATCGTAAATGATCTTTACTTTCGTGTAAAGTAATTCAAAATTACGCACATATTTTATATATCATCCTAAAATCCGGAGGGGGGGGGCGGTGTTTATCCATACCTCGCCCACCACCGCGTTCGCCCCAGATTATACCGACGTTGGGTATTATTCATCGGGCGAATTTCAATTTCGTTCGTTTTTACCGACCGATTCGATCGACGAAAACTCGATAAACGACATTTTCGTCATGGTCTGCGGGCAACTCATAAGTTTAGTCGAAGATACGAGAAGCTCATGGGACAATGGGATATGATTTTATCTCTTATATTTTCCGATATATGATAAAAAGTTGATCCAGTCGTTCTCATATACCCGAAAAAATTGTCATACTGTTCGAGGAGTTGGTGGAACAATGTACGGGTAACTCTCCAAACTTGTCCCTGTCCACAAAAATATCGTTCGTGTGACATTTCCGTTTTTTTCTTTTAAATAATATATACTTAATAACGGGACTTGTTTTTGAACAACGCTAAAACGACGGAACGTCCATTCAATAAACCGCACTCACTGAATTGAATTGAATAGCTGTCGGAGGCACTGTGACACGACCCTATCGGCCGACGAGAACAGTGATGTGTGATGAAAATATTCGGACCATCGACGTCGGTACCGCTGTGACCTATGCCTATATTTTTATTCTGGAGTCGCAATATTATAACGTACTTGAGTTCGGTTTAGTCAACCAATTCAATAAAGACATGCTTACAAATACCGTGATTTTAAGCCGGTAAAACTGTACGAATATTCGTAACATCCTCGTAGACAAATCACTAATAAATCATCCTGGTAAAATAAACACTAATAAAAGTAACAAAATGCATTAAATTCACGCAATAAAAACAATGAAAGAAAAAATACGTAATCAGAGTTATTCGTAATTGATAAGTTATGACGTTATAGATTGTACATTCATTTATTTATTGTATTCGTATTTAAATTTTCATATCAACATAAAATCATACGGACGTTTGACGTTCAGGTCTGTTAGATTTAGGCGTCAAGCGGTCCGATTTAGACGAGACGAAAATACTCGTTCCATGGTAATAAACATCGTTGTAATATTGTAAGACTAATTGAAAAATCATCGTAAAAAAAAAAAAAAATACGATTTCTCTGAAAAACACCAATATGATTCCGATGATCATTGTATACAATCGTAAGCAGGATGTATTGTTTTGGAAAAAATAAGTGGAGGGATGCCATCACCCCGCTCTGACCGCTGGACAGATAGTGTTATCGACTTGACCGCCGATTACGAAAAACGATTAGGATTTTTCCGATTTTTTTTTAATTTCATTTTCTCTTTATAAATGCACCGCGCGTGCATTATCGTTATTACGTTCCCGCCGCCCCGCCCCGTACGCGGTACCCGTGCGATAAATACGGTAATAATATTTAGCCTCGTTTGCCGACCGGTCGGGACCCCCGCCCGTCACGCACGACCGTTCCGTTTGTTTTTTTCTCTCTCTCTCTCTCTCCTATCATCCGGTCCGTCGTCGTCGTCGTCGTCGTCGTCGCCGCCGCCGCCGCCGCCGCCGCCGCCGCCGCCGCCGCCGCGTGTATGCTTAAAAAAAAAAAAAAAAAACCGCGGCCAGTCGTCGTCAGTCCTGTACGGTCGCCGGTCGCGTTCGGTATTCGGTCCGTGTCGACTCGTGAAGCCGTCGGCCTCCGCCTCTGGAACACGTCGCGTGGGCGCCGATTCGTTTTTCGCCGTGACATCGTTTTGCGCGCGCGACGAGATGCCCGTCGCGGTTCGCGTGATCTCCGCTAAATCGCGTAAGTACGACAATTGTACGCGATCTCGCGCGGGGGTTTTTTTCGCTCGAGACGCCGATACCCGTTTTTTCGGATCGTTGTTGCCGGCGCAAATCTCGGATTTCAAAACCGGCGTCGGCGCGGCTTGTCGACGGGTACGAAAATGCGTGCCCGTTCGGCACGCACTCCGGCAGCGGTCTCATCTTCATTCTCGGGACCGTGTTCGGATGTGCGAAGACGCGTCAACGAAACGAGACGCACGGTTGTTTCACACGGTACTTCGCCGAAACGCCCGCGATACGCAATCGTAGCGACGACCTACGTCCATACGACCCGCTCGTCGTCCTACCCGTTATCTGAAATTCGAATGCCGACGAACGTCGACCGGTTGAATACGCGGCCAGGCGCGGATCCAGAACTTATTTACGGGGGAGGGGCCATCTTAATCAAAACAACTTTTATTGGAAATCGTTTGCGATACACTGAAAAATCCCATAGCTACAACTTCATTTTAAATTGTCTTTCTATAGTATCATAGATAAGAGTTAGAATTATAAAACGATACTAATAAAAAAATTTAACAAAAGTCTACGGAGGGGGCCCCCCCTTGGATCCGCGCCCGTACGCGGCCAATGTGTGCAACGTTTGCCGGACGAATAAATCACACACACACACACGCCTTCACGTGTTCGCGCCCGTGCCAACGTAGGACGGACCTTCGACGACGAGTTTCACCTCCGCGCCGGCCGGTTCGTGAATTTAGACAAGTCCCGGACACACGTTTAAATACGGAAAGGACAGATTATTTTCTATCCGCACGCCGTTTGTCTGCTGTTGTTATCCAAAACGAGAAAACCGCCTATTGTTCGCACGTCGTAATATACAGGGGTTCGGGACTCACTATAGGTGTTCCGTATACAGTGCACACTGACGCCTCATTCGTTTGACAGAAATCGACGGAAACCGTTTCCGGTCCACTTCCTACGTGTATAAGAATAATAATAATAATAATAATAACAACGACGACGATAACGATAATAAAAGCAATATTGTATATTGGTATACGACAGAGATGGCGAACCTGTGACACTCGAAATTGTTTAAAAAAATATCTTGTTTAAGATACCACGGTACTACACGTATTCTCTCTCGCCTCCATCCCGGCTATTTGGAACGTCCCAAACCTCCACTCGACACGATCTCCCACCCACATCACACGCCAACAGTGCTCGTATCGCATCCAACCACTTCTCCTCTGGTTTTTTTCTCCCGTCAACGTTCATTTCCATGCCCCCCCCCCTCTTATTCTCTTTCATCTTATCCACTCTTACGCATTCATTCTCATCTCCGGTACACTCGTTCTCTGTTCTGTTTCCTTGTCGACCGCCCAACACCCGGTGAACCGTACAATTATATACCACGGTACCACGTGTTGATAAAATTACTTTTCCGCAATACATTCTGACGGTTTTGTATAATGTGCGAATCCGATTATTCGATTGCCGCGGTAGACGCGAGACGGGGTATTTGGGTCTGACGAACAAAAAACCAAAAAACCGACGGAAAAGTCATCGACTGCGTCAGCCACGTGTCGGTAGCGTGCAACGCGTCGGCCGTCCCAGAAGCGGATGGCTACTCGCAGCACGGTAGCCCGAAACAAAACGCTTGTGCGCGGTACCGCTTTTCTGTGCCCGCGGCAGCCCCGCCGGATTCGATTGATTACAACGTTTGTACGGCGCGCGCGCCAACGCCGCACGATTATTATCATTATGCACGTGGGGAATAAAGTGTCGGGCAAAAACGCGACGCGCCTTCGTCCGAGTGACAGGCGCGCGCGTATATTGTATATGTTACGGGCGAACGTGTAAACCGTTAAGCGGAGGCGATTGTGTGCCCAAGACAGAGGAGATTATAATAATAATAATAATAATAATAATAATAATAAACCAAAACTCGAACGAAGGTTCTTTTTTTTTCATGTTCCTAACTTGGTATGTGTGTGTAATATATATGTGTGTGTGTGTGTGTGTGTGTGTGTGTGTGTGTGTGTGTGTACGTAGTGGGTTCGCCATTCAGGTTATGCTGCCCACGCACCTTCGTACGGGTTAGGCCACGGGAGAAACTCGCGCGCGCATATTTAAAGTGAATAATAATAATAACAACTCGTGCCTACTATATTTATTCATAATAATATATATATATATTTATTATTTATATATTTTAACGAAGAGAGTTGGCCAATACACACACACACACACACACACACGTGATACGCCCACCGCGAATAAAAAACAAAGTTCTTAAATACGCGCGGAGAGCATAAAATATTGTACCGCCACCGCCGTACAATATTTTTCCCCCTTTTTTTTACTCTTAGCACAATACGCGTGTTTTATACGTATATATTTTTTACGCTTTGCCGTCGCGAACAGTTGAATAGTCGATGATGAATTCGTAATGGTATTGTCGTACGGTGCCTATATTTTCTATACACACACACACACACACACACACACACACACACACACACACACACACACACACACATATATATATATAAGTATAATATACGTGCGCATATATTTTACTGTGTGGGTGAACAACACTCTGCGGTGTTTTTCACACGTATTCGCCGACGGCTTTGGATCGGTTAAAAACGCTATTAAAACGTACACCCGAGTTTAAAATCGAAACACCGATGAGAGCATAGTGACGATTATTATTATTATCATCGTAGTCAAGTCGTGTAAAATCTCTTTTAGAACATGGCGTGCGTGTGTATGTCGTATGCGTGACAAAACTCTGAGTATCGTCGACACTGACGCACGCCAATTTAAACTACACGGGAGCCAATTTTATACGGAATGAATATTTTTTTTGAGTATTTTGACGGGAAACAAACGCATTATAGACATCGATTGTGTGCACGGCGTTGAGGGAATCGGACACCTGTTGTGTGTATGAATGAAACGCGAACACGCGTGTGTACGTTTCGTAAAAGAAACGTTTTAGATGACGTGTACTAAATTAGGAGATAACTTTAGAAGAAAAATGCTTTTTTTTACACAAAGAGAAAGTTCAGGGTTCAGTTAACGTCTCTGTGAAGATCCCGATTTCGTTAGTGCAGCAGCGTAACACCATCTGCACATATCTAAAAAAATACACTCCTAACGACACGACAGCCTACCAGCGTCGGAGAAAGAGAAACAGGAAACGCTATGAATGGGTATAAGTCGACGACGAACGACACAAGGTGTGACGACGGTCAACGCATAATAAATTTTTACATTATTTTAAAAGATAATAACAACATTATTAAACATAAGGAATTCAGTTTTGGTGAGATTCCGTATGAAAACTATTATAATATTAAACGAAATGATATGTAAGAATGTGTTATAATGTGCGAGAGAGGAAAGTCCCGGATGATGTGGGTAGACGTGCACGTGTAAAGCAGTATGAACAACCAAATGAATTAATGAAATTATTAAAATATACGTGTGTACAGGTGTATTTATCAAAGGCCCCGTATAGAACAATAGATATTATATACATATATATATATATATTAACATGTCTGCTTGTGCATATGCAATAACATTAAACGAGACCGAAAATAATATTCAAGACTAGAGTTTCTACCACTATTACACACATTCATACAAATCTATCGAAAACGAACTTAAACTTTGTAAAAAAAGTAATCTTTAATATTTGGTATTTGTAGTTTTTGGTTTATTAAACTATATATTGGTCAAAATTTGTTTCAATGAAAATATAACTGCTTAATAAAAACTATAACAACAATATTTTCGCAAGTGATTATAAACGACAAAACACACATCTATCTAACAGAAAACATGTGCTTTATGGGGGGAGGTGTCTATTTAAATATCTCACGCCTAGTGAAAATACATTCAATAATCGCTTAGCTCATAAATCACATCGAATAATATAATATTTAAAACCGTAATTGTGTTTTAGTTAATGTTGTTTTGTTTTCAACAAAGTTAAATGTATTAAACACACATACATCATACACTGTATATATTAAAATGTATGAAAATATCTTTTGGCTAAGGTCTATCAGATTTGACATTGTTTTTTTTTTTTTTTTGGTCACACTCGATGAGATCATCGGTTTTTTTTTAATTAAGAAAATATATTACACTATGTTTACAATAAAAACAATAAGCAATAAGGATTAGAGAATGAGTACAATATAATATGTGTCACATGAAGAGAGGACCATTCCACTAACAGAATCTTAGAATTTTTTATATATAATATATATATATATATATATTTTATAATTGCTGATTTTATTTTAGAAGATCTCGAGAGAAATTTCTTTTTAAACGACGGGAGATTTGAGGAAAAGTGATAGAGGACATGTTTTTAATGATAGGGTTTGTATAGTTAGTTAGTTTGGAGTGAAACTTTTTCTAGTGGCTTTTAACAAGTTCGTTTACTGTTTGTATTTTCAGATCGTTATGGAGGGCTGCAATTGTTACGTACCACGAAGCGCCGGTGATAGAGTAACGAACTGGAAGGCTTGAATAAGTCGAATGTTCGCGGGCTTAGCTGAGCCCCGAATCTGAATACCCATATGACCATATAGGTATGATAATTGATTTGTAATAGCAATAATTTGTTTTTTGTTTTTTTTTTTTTTTGGGCATGTTTACATCGTGTAGTTCGTACTCGTCTCTTGATGCGCCGATATATTTACCCTTGCGAATATATTTCGGATCGTAAACGCGTACTCCTTAGCGGCCATGTCCACGACCATAAGACGTTTTCATGATCCAAAATGTATGTTCGCAACGTAGCGGCGTGCAGGTTTTACGTTTGTTTATTTTTACAAATCACCGCATACTATTACGCACGAGGATTTGTAAAATACGATACACGTTTACGTCCGTATTGCTGTTACATTATCACATACCCGCACGTGAGACACATTATTCGTGTTCCAAGGACAACGATATCGATTTAAATTAAAAGTCTCCATAACCCATCTCCATTTCTTCAAATCATTGTCATATGCGTCCGTTATATAAGCACGGGACACAAGATACGCCTACGTTATGATGTTCTACAATTCCGATAGGTTCTCGCGATTACCTACTATATTAATAATTATTAGATATTTTATATTATATAATTTATACAAAAACAAAAACAAAACAAAATGTTTGACATGTCCGTTCGTACAAAATATTTCATAACTCGTTCTTATACGTATAAAGTGCTCGACAAACAAACTCCAATAAATAATTGTCAACATGCACCATATTCGTGTTTTCAAGACGTTAATTACGGCTACATAATAAAAACTTGTTGTTAGCTGTCGTACTTAGTTATTCATGTTTTACATTGTTTTTTATACATTGATTTTGATCATTGTCGTTTTGATCATGTTTGTCCATTTAAAGATCTATATTTATATTAATTTACTTTTGATCATCAACTTAAAAGGCAGGTACGTATGCAACACGCACATAGGATGGTTCAAATCATGAATTGAAATTAATTTTTAAATCAAAATACTTACGCACGTGGTTTATCGCGGAAATGTCAATCGTTCAAGTATTCTAATGCTCAGTCAATATAATTATTATGTATAGGTTCATTCCAAATTCATTTTTGATTAACACCTTGACGTTACGCATTAAACACTTAAGCATAACACTAGATTATTCCCATTTCTGCGAACGGTAACATAATCATATAATATATAAACAATGAAATATATGCTCGTGCATACAGGTTCCTACATAAAATATTAACATTTCGAAATAGTTTGAAAACTACTTAACCGCCTATATTATTTGGTATGTTTTATGAAAATCTAATATAATAGTATTATAGTAAATTACAATCTAGTGAACCCGATAAATTAATCCGATTTATGCGTGGGCAAATGTAATATAGGCGTATTGATCTAATATCGAATTATTATTTCAATTAATAATTTAAGTTTAGGCGTATCCAAAAACTGTAATAGTAGATAAGTATAATGTTTTGCAATAATAACGTTTACTGTATAATATATCGTTTATATACACAGCACAAATGTAAAAAAAATCGTGTAGTAGTGGAAAAACAATGAACTATATAAATATATGTTTTTGGGAGTAAATTTTAAAACATTGAGTATTAGGTAGTAATTTTAGTAAAATTAAAACAACATTAAGGATTAGGTAGAATATAAAATCAAAAATTTTTAATAATAATTAAATGATAAATAAAATATTAACTATAAAATAAAATAATAAAACGCTAAGAACGCAACAGTGGACGTGGTCTTATGGTCTTACACAAAATTGGCGACGCGAAATCAATCAGAATCTGTGTATGTATGCAGTGCCGGATTTCGAAATGTGGTGGCCCCGTTTTTCAATTGCGTGTATCTGACATTGGTACGTTACAAGTGCATTTGATGTACGATGCATCTATTACGTTATGGTTTAGTGCAAAATAATATTTCATTCAAAAGTAATGTTGAAAAAACGTAATCGTGTCGAACAACAAACTAGAAACATAATTAATTATGCTCCAATTATATTAAATAATATTTCGTTCGTTTTAAAATTACAACGAACTTACCGGTACTTGAATAATGTTAATTATCATCAATTTTAAAGCCAAGGAGCGGACTATTTTTTCCTAACACCCGCCCCCTCTATAAAAACGACAAATAAGTAAAAAAAAAAAAATAATACGTATCGTTTTTTTAAATACATTCTGGCTTTTGTTTTCTTCCAAGTTCTATCTTCTAAATTCTAACCTACATTTTTCACTAATAAGTCGAGTAATAATAATTTATTCATAATCATTTACTACACGTCAAACACCGACCATCACCTACTCACCCAACCAATTTGAACTAGGAGCGGTCGCTCCAAAATTACTCCTTCGTCACGCCACTGATTGTATGCTCTGTTGACTTTGGGATTTTGGTGTCGGGCGGCGACGAGTTTTACACGCCTATTGTACATACGATATTTTACATAATATGATATTAGATACTTTTTTTGTATTTTTTTTTTTTTTTTTTTAGAGACGTAATTAAACAAATATTTGCCTCGACAATTACAATTAATAAAATAAAAAAACAAAAAACACAGAAAAACAAATTATAACAAAAAAACGTCAGAAAGGAAAAAATTTAACAAGGAATGAAATAAGGAAAACATTGGAGGTTTGACAGATATGAGGAAGAGTAAAAAAAAAACATTATTGGAAGAGAATAAAATGAAAAGAATGACACGTTGATGGGAAATGACCGGACAGTTGAAAAGAAGATGAGAGGAATCCGCATATGTTAGATATTATTACGTCAGTTCCGGTAGGTGCATGTGTAGTTGTACGCTTTGCCTAATTATTATTAAAGGTTCAAAGTGGTTAGCTTCAAAGGATTCGAGGACATTTATAAAAAAAAAAAAAAAAAACCGTTGTAGAATAATGTTCCGTAATACTCATCGCGTGTAATTGAATATTTCATTTGGATACGCTAGTTTTGAATGTCCGATCGTGCGTTATGTTTTGCAACCGTCCTGCCGGGCACGCCGGTTGAACGCGGTCCGATGATCGGTCGTCGTCCGGAAACGCGCGAACGGCCGCAAAGGCCGCCGAAACGGGCGGACGATTAACGGACGTCCGGCCGAGCGTGGGCCGTCGTCTACGGCGGTACAGCGGTCGTTGCGCAACGTCCCGAGAGCCGCCCGCGGCAATCCGTCGCGTCCGTGTCCTCCGGGATCGTTCGGGTCTGGCGGAGGAACGGACGCGCGTGAAGACCGTGGACTGTCCGTTGCCCTCGCGCGGGGCTTCGCGTGCGTATTACCGATTTCGCGTGTGGGAAGGTGTTTTGTCGGCCGCGTTATGATGGCTTGTAACGTACGCACGTCGCTTTTCATTTCGTACTATCAATAAAAACGTCTGCGCGCGCAGAACGTCGTCGAGAAGCGAATCGGACAGCCCCGACGGCGACACACACACGTAGATATGGATATGATTTTTTTTATTAATTTTCATTTCTCCACACGTACTTATCGAAACGTGTGGTTCATGGCGTCCCGCCGAAACGGGTCACGACCGGCGCGAAACGAGAACGCTTTCGGACGGCGTCTGGTCGGGTTTGCGGCGGCAACGGTTACCCAGTGACGTCCGGCCGCGCGCACTACCGAATCGACCAGCCCAAACCGCGCGAACATATTTCGTCATGTTGAAATTATCACGTCAAGTCTATCGCGACAGACGCGCGCGGTTCACTGAAAGCTGTAATATATATTTATCGGTCATAACGTACAATGCATTGCAATTGTTGCAACGTTCTCATGAAATGTACATTGTACGCTCACCAAAGCATTGCGTGCACGGGTGTAGTATACGAAGTACGTCGTAATGCTAATGGTTTCGGTGACGTGTAACACAGGGTAAATGTGTTGCTGGAGCAACAACTAGAAAACAACAAATGCACTAGTAATAAGTGACAGTTTAAATTGAATGAGGCTGGTGAATGTGCAACGTATCGATTTGAGCAACACAATATTTTTGTTGGTGATATATCCGTGTTGAAATAATAACAGTGGGCAGCTAATATATTATGTTAATCCCCTTCCATTTGAGTACTTTAAGAAACTGGTACATACCCATTTAGTTTTTAATACGTATTATACATAAACTGATACAAAAAAAAAAAAACGACGTATTGAGTTCGTTTTGGCATTAATTAAAAATTTTCGTAATTCTCATAGAACAAATAGAATGTTATCAATTCGATCAATATGATAAAATATTTTCGCGCGGTTTTCAAATTTGACCAATGAAAACAGCGTAATTTTATACGCCAGTCGATTGTCGTAGCGCGCGAAAACGGTGTTTCGAAACGTTGAAAACGAAAAACATAATACCCGAATCTTCGTCGATCACTCTTGTCAAGGCCGTATTTGAGGGGGGTTTTGGGGGTTCAACCTCCCTCCCTGAAACTTTTAATAGTTATAAAAAATTGAATTTATTACACTAAATTATTAAAGTGGAGACACACTGTTTACACGTGTGCAACACATTTATTATCAACGATGATAGGAGGAGCTAACTCGATTATCATCGCTAATTCTAAATTTAAGTTTTCTCTTTAACTTGAACAGTAGGGACATGTGTTACGTGTATGCTTTTCCTAATTATTCATTAAAGGTGAAAAAAATGTTGTAGAGTACTATTCTATTGAAAGTTGTATAGAGAAACGTGTTTCAATTGAAAAAAAAAAAAAAAAGGAATACGGTTAGAAATTACGTTATATATTGGTACCAACGGTTTTCGCGATACAGAACGTTTCGTTTGGAACGCTATTTTTTGAATTTCCGATAACCCTAGCGGTTATCCGCGACCTTAAACCGGTATTGTTCGGTACAACGACGCCGACAGTTTTATAAAAAACGCGTATGCCAATTTTTTTTTTCTTCTTCTTCTTTCATTCCCTTATTCTCTCTCCAGTTCCGACACAGCGCCGTCGGTCTAATGGCGTACCGTATCGCGGTGGACTCGCATTCGCACGGCCCCCGGCCCCATTGTCGTTACGTATAAACGGACGTCTCGCCGCCGCGAATCAATATACGGCCGACGGACGCGACGTCGTCGTACGCGGGGACAGCCGAGTGATGGACACTCGTCGTCGTCGTCCCGAAACCGGTCTGTTTCTACGCGCGGTCGCGCGCCCCATTGTATTGTAATTCTTGCGGGGGGTATTCGCGAAAAACCTCTTTTTTTTTTATATATATATTGTCGTGTTTTTTCTTTTTATTCTGTTTCTATTCCGTTCACGCGGCCGTCGTTGTTCCGCGGCAAGCAGGTTAGGTCGGCAAGGAGTCGGCCAACCGCTTCGCCGGCACGACGGGCAAACGGGTATCGCGGGCAAACGAGTGCGGGACGGTGCCGGGCGAAGCAAAAACGGTTCGCTTGTCAATTATGTATTGCGGCGACGTCGTCGTCCCGCAGCCGCCGGCATCGTTGCGCGCGCACTCGGCGAACGAACGAGATTAATTGATTTTCGTCATCGGGGGTGGAGGGGCGGCAAAAAATACACGCGCATTAAAAATTCGAACGGCGTACGGGTCCCGGCACGCACTGTTATTTTTTTCTACTTCTTCTGCTTTTCACTGCGCGTTGCCGCCGGCGACATGACGTTATTGTACACGGCCGGCCGGCGGACGACGAGAAGAAACGAACGCTGCAATCGTAAGACGTCCGTTTCGAAACGAACACTCGCGCGCCGTAACAATAATCGTCACGCGGTCGGTGTCACGCGCAGACGGACGGCCGCAGACGGGGACGGCCACCAGACGCGTGCGTTCGCTTTGCGGGTGGTGTTTTTTTTTTTTTTTTTGCTTTTTCGTCCGTATTTTCTCGTTGTGCGCCGAGCGAAACTAAAAAACACGAAACGCGGTTTGTACGATCATATATATATATATATAGGGTGTCCGAGAAAGAACGGTGGGAAGGGGGTTTTTTTTTAAAGAATGCCATTTTCTTTTCTTTATTTTTGGTTGATACCACTGTCTCCGCGAATGTTCTCACCTCAAATACCCGAAGACATGGTTTTGTGTTTGTTTTCGAGTGTTGAAGCGGCCACGGAAAGATCGCCCCCGGGAAACGCGCGTTTTCGTGGTTAAAACTCGTCGGAAACTCCGTAAACGGGTGTCCGTGAACGTGGATCGAGAGCGTCTCGAACGAATATTGATGTACGCGGTGGCCCCGTTTTTCAATTGCATGTATCTGATGTCGACACGTTACAAGTGCATTTGATGTACAATGCATCTATTATGTTAGGATTCAGTGCGAAATAATATTTCATTCAATAGTAAAGTTGAAAAAAATGTGAATTCGAGCACTGGTCATACATTAGCGGTAAACCGGGGGGGGGGGAGGGGGGTGTGTGTGCGATACCCACGGGTTTTGTGATACGGAATACTTCATTTGGAACGTTATTTCAAAACGTCCAATTGAGTTCAACTACTATATATTTTCCTATTCGAGCATTGGCCGTAGCCCTAGTGTTTTCGGGACCGCGCGTTACGGAATAGGCGATCGCCCGTTTCCATCGTCCACAACACCGACTGTCACGAACGTTATATCGTAAAACGTACGCCGCGCAAGACGAGTGACTCCAAAATAAGGCATTTCGCATGACAACTGCGAACTACCTATAAGGCCATAACCGGGCGATTTCTCGTTCCGTACACGCGATCGCCATTTCTGATGCGTATCGACACTCGAGTATTCCTGCACGTCAGCCCGGACGGCATAACGTATTCCGGTTTCAGGACTAAGCGACGTGTTTCTGTTTACTGAAAACGGTCGAAATCGTTTTTTTTTTTGCTCTTGTCCCCCGCAGAGCATTGAAAGCATTTATGTTTTTTCTCGGTATAACAGCCTCCGTTAAAAAAAAGCGTACAACGATAATAGTATCTCATATACACATACTATATTCAATAATAATAACCTATATTTTTCATATATTTATATATATATGTATACATTTTAATTTCATAGTGAATTTGAATAAAAATCGTATTAAAAAAATAATTGAAAACCAATGTTTAATTTATAAGCATCGAACACTCGGAGTACGCGTGTATATAGATGAGGTAGTATGGTTGGTTAATGGAAAAGTGGTTCAGACGATATTCCGGTAGGGAAAAAAAATGATGGTAGAGTACATTTATATACATGTCTGTACAAACTTCGCGACGTTGTATAGAATATAAAGTAAAAAAAAAAAAAATTGTATACATTACAATATATATATATATTAATAAAAATAGTATTTTTATCTTCCGTGCCTGTATACGTATTTATGAACACCGTACGGATTGGGAACAGATTCGTTCTGTCCCGCAGACTTAAACGCAACAGAATATAATGAAGAACGCGTTATAAAAACGTGTCGTTAAGAGAATGCGTCGCGACAAGGTTTATTACTGCAGTCGGTCACCACCGCGCACCGTTCATATCGTGTTGATAAAAAAAACGATACGCTCACGCGTATCAATACCATAAAATGCCACGGAGAAGTAAATTCAACGCTAAACTGTTCACTATAAAAAAAAAAAAAAAAAAAAAATGAAAGAAAACAAGTTTTATTTTTTTTTCCTCCCAGCAACATCATAGAGGTACACATCACGCGTAGACGCGCTTCTTGTATTACATTGTTTAGAAAACCCGTATGTTTCCGTTTCCGTCCGATTTTCCCGGGTGCAATTCCTTTTATGGTCGACCGCCAAATCGATTTTTCAACAGCGAGACCGCGATTCGACCAGTTAAAGTTGAAAAATTGTTTTACAAATTGTAATTTCGGACAAACAGTTATTAATATCATAACAATCACGGGCTCGCGTAATAACAATTATGGATTATTCAAAACCCGAATTTTATACACGAAATGGCTGTTGTTAGCCATCGACTCGGTATCACAGACTTCATTAAAAATCAGAGTTCCTGGACAAGGAGTGAACTATTTTCCCTCTCTATAAAAACGACAAATAAGTAAAATAAAAAAATATATATTTATTGTTTTTTAAATACCTGTTGGCTTTTGTTTCTTTTCAAGTTCTATCTTTTAAATTATACAAACATTTTTTACTAATAAGTCGAGTAATAATAATTTATTCATAATCGTTTATTACACGTCATACATCGACCACCCCCCCCCCCCAAATCAACCGCTGTGCATTAGCAGTAGTTGAGGCAACGAGACGAAAGGAATATGCGTGTTGACACAGTGCTTTAGTAGTGTTTACACGACGAACACCAATGACGATAACAAATATTGATTCACACAATCTGTCCGCTACGTTACGTATCAATGAAATGAAAACTGTTGTGTAGACGTTATTGATTTTTTGTTGTTCCCAGTACAATTTAACCAATCATGACGACGTCCAGGTCGCACGCCACTTTCCGATTGACAAACATTGCGTTTTTGAATGAATCGAATAACGTCATCGACGATCGTCCCGAAGACATACTGTCGACATATTTCACAATTTAAACCGGGCAAATCGTATTTCTTTATTTTTTTTTTTCAGTTTAACAAATTTTTCTATACACTATTTATTAGAACAATATTCTACAACATTTTATACAAATAAACAACTAATAAACCCATTTAAATTTAAGTAAGAATAATAAAATGTAAAAATCAAGTTAATAATAATATGCTATCATAACTTATAAAAAAAATTATATGTTCACGCAATACGAAAATACATCGGCACGTGATGATCGTTAATAAAATAGAATTTTCAAAACGGTTCGCAAATTAACGGTGTTGTTTATCGACAATTTGTGCTGTCACAGATGCACACGTTTTATAGTGAATCTGCGGGTAAATCTAAAAATAATCGTCAAATAATATATGAATAATGTTCTGCGATAAGTTATTATTCGTGAGATAATTGATTGCCCATTATCTTGGTAGGTACTTAATATAGCGACAAGGCATTCGTAATAATAAAAACATAACAAATAATAACATCAAATATTATACGATTTTTTCGTGATTTTTTTTTTTTAATCTATGGCCACCGGGTATACCTAGGTCATAAGCGCTTCCCCGCGTTCCCCTTTGGAAATCGTAGTAAAGGGACGTTAATTTTTTTGTGAACGTAGTAGAAGTGCTACGTCCCCTCGCGTCCCCAATTCGAGCACTGCTCGTACAGTCACATGACGTGCCGACAATGTTATCCGCCGGGAACGGTCCTCTCTGCACGTGACCGGTCCGTGTCTGTGAGCGTACGCTCGTTTTCGTTCGATTCGCGGTACCGTGAGGAATGACACACCTGCGTTTTATGTTAATTTCCGTTCGCCTACACCTCGTTTCGCGGCCGAGCACTGTATAGACACGCAACATTACACATGATAGCAGCCGTACGAGACCTCGTGGGGGACGTTCTAAACGCCAACGACGTGTTTATCGTCGAGAACGGTTTTCCGTCGTTTTTTACGGACTGTTTTTCGTTGCCGCCGCCGCCGCCGTCCGCGATGTTCTCGGTCGACCGTATTTTTTTGTTATTTAAATTCGCATTTACGCGTAGAAAAAAAAACGACCATTTTGTCGCACCGCTTTTTACATGACATTGCGAGTCGAAGAACTCGATAATTGTTTAATTTTTTTTATCGGTTTACTAAACAGCGAGTTGGCTCTTGAAAAAAAAAAAAAAAAAAACGAGTAATGACAAAATTATGTACGCATTCATACCAGAACGAAAAGCGAATATATTCGGTACGCGCACGCTTGTTTTCGATTAATGTAATCAGTAGGAGTTTTCAATAATATACACAAAAAAAAACTAGTCCTTAATAGCGAAGATGATTTTTTTTTTTCGTAGCAATAATAGTAATTAATTACGTTATCTTCAAATTTACTTGAACGCGTTAGTATTAAACTAACGCTTAAACGTATGGTGTACATATGCATTGTCGGATTTAGAACCGAGGAAATCCCGGGCCCGTCTTCAGTGGCGGCCCCGTTTCTCAATTATATCTATCCTTGATAGTGTAACTGTACGTTACATCATGTGCATTTGATGTGCAATGTATCTATTTTTTATTGCGATTTGCTGCAAAATAATATTTTACTCGAAACCAAGGTCGACCAATTTAATTACGAGCATGGCGAATAATAAATTAAAATGTAATCAGTTATGCTCCGATTATATTAAATAATGTTTATTTGAAAATTACAATGAACGTATACGAGCTGTAATTAAACAACGTAAATTATTACAATTATATTGGTACACTTCTAGATTTCGTCATCATACATAGTTTTAACTGTATTAACATTAAACGAGTGATATTTTGATTTAAATAATGTGATTTTAATCCGTATTAAAAATAATGATTTTTGAAAAAAATCTTATTATGCGAAGGCTTCCACTTTGTGGGGACCCGCCCACCCCTCCTAAAATCTGACTGTGTGTATATATATATATATATCAACCCTTATTTTACAAACAATTTCATACCGCACATTTTTTTTATAACGCTACATATATAGTTAAAAAATACTTGAATAAAATACAATTTTTAAAATTCATTTTGAAACCCTCCTAGAACATCATTATTTTTATTTAGATTTAGTTCTGCATGCGATAAAATGATGATTTCAAAAAATACGGCTTAAGCCATTAATAAACATATTTATCACTACACATTTTTTAAATGCACATTTTTACTGCACATTTGCATTTTCAAACTGCATACTATGTGTCATACTGCACACTAAAATCCGATCTTGTATATACAAGAATTAAAGAAATCTGATATTTTTTTTGTGATAAATTGTTGGCCACAATCTGGTTCATAGCGTTATCTAACTTACTGATAACATTGAAAATTATATCGCAAAATTGCTCAAAAAATCACAATCCTGACGTTTTTTAAATTTTTCCAACCAACCCTCACTAGCTTGAAAATTTGTGATACCTAAGTTGGTAGCAAATAACATAGCTTCTTCTTATAAAATATTAAAATTGTTATTTGAAAATATTTTCAAATAAAGTATGTATATTCTTTATACATATGAACATACATATAATCGCGTTTAAGGAAATTCGAATTATAGAGGTTCAGGAAAAAAAATTGTAGAGTGTATCCCATCGACAGACATTTCGAATTATCGAGGGAACCAGAATACATGTATTTTCATTATTATATATTTTAATTATAGAGGTTTTCTCAGGGGACTAAGCATTTAGTTCTATTTATGGAGTTTTTCGAATTATCGAGTGACAACTGTATATATATAGTCCGTGTACCATTGTTATACACATTAAATAGGAAATAAGAATCGTCAGATAACTCTCTCTCTCTCTCTCTCTTCTCTCTCTCTCTCTCTCTCTCTCTCTCTCTCTTTCTCTCTCTCTCCCTACTATCTGTTTATTGTAGAAAAAATCCTCGGATAATTATCAACGAGTATGTCTTCTTCTTTAACGGCTTAACGGTCCATTGAGGACCTGCGCTGCCACCAGTAATCCTGTCCATTTTTCTCTGTCCATCGCCCAGTGTATTATTGCATTCCCGTCTATCAGTCTCATATCCTTTTCCACTGTGTCTTCCATCTGGTTCTTGGTCTGTCAAACGGTCATTTCTTGTTTATTTTTTCCATCAAAACATTGTTCAATATGGCACCGTTTGATCTCCATACATGTCTCAACCATTCCGATCGTTCACCTCTTACGTATGTGAACATATTGGGTTTTCTATATGAGCAATACAACTCCTCATTATGATTATTATTATTTTCCTTTTCAATACAGCAAGTTTTCCATTGTCTTCTATTGTCGTGTACCAAGTTTCACATGTATTAGGTTAATGCTGGTCTAAAATAGCTCATGTACTTTTTGATTTTCTCGATAACAATTTCGATCTTCATAATTTATTAACGCTATAGTAACATTTGTTTCCGTTTGATATCCTTTCATTCGTCTCCCTATACAGTAGTAAACGGGTATGTTGTCGTTTTATATTCTTGCGATCGTTTGAATCGATACGCTCACGGGTCGCTTTTTTCGTCCCTTGATTTCTCGACAAATGTAATTGGCGCGCACACCGTACCGATGAATAACAAACGAACGATTGCACGCCGTCGATACGGTACGGTCGCGGTCGTCGCGACACATTGCCAAGTATGCCTACGCGCGTAAAGTATCGAGCGTATCGTTCGAAGTGTAAGGACACGCACAGTGCTCGAATTGGAAATTATAAAGTAGTGGACATTTAAAAATATCGTTTCAAATGAAATATTCTACATCGCAAAACCGTGGGTATCCAACCCCACCCTCGCCCTCCCCCGGTTTATCACAAATATATAACCTAATTTCTAACCGTGTTCTTTTTTTTCCAATTAATATAATAATTTCTCTATATAATTTTTAGTAGAATAGTATTCTACAACATTTTATAAAAATTTAAGTAAGAATAATAAAACGTAAAAATCAATTATATGATAATATGCAACTACAACTTACAAAAAAATTATGATGTATTCACGCTATACGGGGATACATCGGCACGTGATGATCACTAATTAAATAAAATTTTCAAAACGGTTCGTCAATTATCGACAATTTGTGCTGCCACACAGTTTTATAGTGTATCTATAGGGAAATCTAATAATAATCGTCAAATAGTTTATTAATAATATTCTGTGCAATACACATAGGCGCAAATAGGAGGGCTAGGGGGCTAAGCCCCCCTCTACATTTTGTATAGTCTCTCCAAAACTTGATGACTGTCACTTGTCAGTCAATATTGTTGTGTATTATATTTTTTTTGCGGGTTTTGAATTGGTATAAAAATGTCATAAAAGTGTTTGGAATGGATTTAGACTTCAGTCCCCCCCTCAAAAAAGAAAAATCTCAAACACTATTTGCGCCCATGGATATACAAGGTGATTGATTGCCATTATCAAGTTGGTACCTGATATAGCAATAACGTATGAATAATAATAAAAACATTAAAAATAATATTATCAAATATACGATTTTTTCTTGATTTTTTTTATGTACCGTCCCCAGGTGTACCGGTCGTAAGCGCTCTCCCGCGTTCCCCTTTGAAAATCGTAGCGAAAAGACGCAATTTTTTTTTTTTTTTTTTTTAACGTATTAAAGGAGCTCCTTCTTCGAGCACCGGACACGCATCGGGCCCGCGCGTACACGCATCGACAGTACAATACGACGATACGTTTCATCGTTGTCGCGTACGTGCCACAGGTCCGTTTACCCGACTTAAGGTCCGAAACGGATATCGTGTGTACGGGGGTGTTTCCCAGCACGCGTTTTCATTCCGATCACGCGCGTCGCAGGAAACGCGTTGTTATACACAATTTTTTTTTGTCACTCGTTCACTCTCTCCATCTCTCCCTCTCTCCGAATACTCGCAGTGATCCCGTCGACGATTTTCGACCGCGTCCGTTCGTCCGATTTCTCAGTATCGAATCGTCCGCACGTGCGTACGTGAAACGAAGAAATTCGATATTCGTGTGCAAGTGCACCTTTTTTTATATATATATACGTATACTTAAAAAATACAACGAACCGTCACGCGTTTTTAAAACAATCGGTTAGTTCCAGATATCCGGTATGTTGAACGCGCGTTAACGTTTTGATACGACTACGAAAAATGTTCGACCGCGTATTTTGGTGACCCCGTATTTCCACACTCCCGCGTATCGGTCGACATTCAAGCCGTTCGTCGAGTCCGGCGAGAACGTATCGTATTGCGATTGTTTCGCTTCGGACGACCGTCGACGACAATACCCAGCCCATCACGGACAGGACGTCTTTGTTAATGCGTCATACGTCAAAACGTCACCCACATTTTGCTTGTTGACTTCAAAAATTTTCAATTAATTTTTCAAAAAGAATACAGTAACTCGACTCGATTAAACGTAAACATTTTTCTCACTGACAGTAATAATACGGAGTGAATTGCGTGCAAATGACATAGCGTCTTGTACGGGTACATGTAACATTTTTATTTAATACTGTCACGTTAATTGTTACCAAACAATACTATTAGTGTTTTGCTCGACTTCGCCGAATCGTTGCTAATTCAACTTAATTTAAACAGCTTTATATACGATTATCACTGGAAATCACAGAAGAGTAACTCTTTAAGTTAAAAGTTAATTTTAAAAATGACTTAATTGAAGTTAACATAACTTTTACAACTCAATTTTCACCTTTATTGACTCGTTCCAGTCTTACAAATCTTACACGGTTGCACATTCTTTCCCGATATTCTCGGTGAATCTTGTGTCTGGAAATCGTGTCATTCAAAGGTACATTTATTTTATATTGTTATAGGTGATAATAGTGCGTGTTGATTATACAGTTCGATTAGAATTCGACGAGCGAGGAAAGAAAGGTTTATGAAGTTTATATATATACATATTTCAATTTACGATTTATTCTACGCGGAGATGATCGGGCACGAAATATATTGAACCGTCGTAGAAGTTCGAAATAACGCAACTTTGAAAATACCGAACGTATCGACAACGCGAAACATTTCTGCGCACGGACTTTTAATACAATATTAGCTATATACTAATATGTCTGCTGTCGAGTCGATGCGGTTTGGGGAAACAATAAAACCCCCTTTTATTCGGTGCGTTTTATCGATCACGCGAGTATTATTCTTTTGCGTTTGTCGGGGTTCCGATAACACGTCGTGCCAATTAAAAATAATTCAACAGTCTTACATGCTCTTATTTCCCAAACACTCATATGCTCAGGATTGCACCCTTCGCATATCAGGGCAGTCGAAGATGGTTCTCGGACAAGCCAAAGATGGACGGGGACGGGTGGTTATGGCCGGTTTGTACCAGAGACCTGACGCCACCAACGCGAAAAATCTCGTTGGTGGTCGGACCGCAGATCTCATGTGTGTTCCTACCTACTCGACCAAAGCCGGACCCTTGGTTATTATTAATTAATTTAAACGAAAAAAATCCGCATTTCGCTGCACGACAGTCGGCACCGATCGTCACGAAACTATAAAAATAAAAATCAATTTCTCCCCCATGCGTGAAAGATCAAAATTTGAGAACGGCTGGACTAAATTAGGCGATTTTTTTTTTGTGTTCATTTTACCCACCGGAAAAGTCGGACATTTGTTACAGCTTTATCCCGTGTGGTAACACTTTCGTTAGATAACGGCTTGAAAGTAATAGTTTTGATTAACATTGAATCACTTTGAAAGATAACCGCGTGTCCACTGATAGTGCATTTACAATTTTAAGGTATCCTTCCCTTTTAGTAATTAATTTATTATCTAACTTTATTGCCTCCGCTGGTTTTTTGGTGTAAGATATATCCTATGCTATAAACATGATAAATTGTATATTTCATTGGAATATCTTAATCTATGTATTAGTTCAATGTTTTTCTATCCTTTCTTTTTTTTTTTTTTTTATAATTGCCGAAGTGTAAATGTCAAAAAACAAAATTTTAATAAAAAAAAAATAAATAAATAAATAAAAAAAAAACATTGAATCAGAATTTATTTTTCGTGAAATGTATTTCGCATTTAGAGATGGCACGTGAATGCCCGCGACCGTCAGCTGCAATAGTCGTCATTCATTTAGTCACGGTCGACAACGGGAACGTATCTGAAACCGTGAAATTCATGGAATTGGTGTGTCGCAAACATTTCAGTTCGTGATTAATTTCTTTGGGAAAAATGCCACTCGCGAGTCGTCAAAATATTGGCAAAAATGTATTTCACGTTTAATTATTATATACTAAATAATTATATATATATATATATATATATCATATATACAAACGCGTAGGGATTTACAAAGGAGTGTTTTATGGAAAGTAACAACCTTAATTGAAAAAATAAAATATACCAGTATTCTTATATAACCGCTGCGAATGCACTGTGCTCTCCGTTTTTGTGGATCTCATCGCAGTAGGTTACACAGTCTACGTATACCGCGCACACGGAGTACGGGTTTCCGGGACGCACTGAAACGTTTACGTGATTTAACCCCGTTTCCGCGGGGTGGTGGTGAGGGTGATGATGGTGGTGTTGGTGAGGGTTTGCGTCGATCGTAAACGTTATAACGGCCACAGGGCAGTGGCGGCTTGAAGGAGATTATTTGTATCCCGTGATTCACAAAAATATTAATGGATGAGTGGGTGTTCTGGGGTCGGAAAATCTTCAGATCCGTTGAAATCACACCTTATGTTTAAATAAAATAAATAAATATCAATTTTACAACGTTAGTTATTTGAGTTTATTGAATATTAGTTATTTGTTTTTATTTTATAAGAACTCCTATGTATTGCTATCATTAATTTCAATCGTAAAGTTCACTCTGTATTTCAACAATTTTTCGGGCGAATGGTGTAAAAATATTTTATGTGAAATTTTCAAGTGAAAAAAAGTTCAAGCCGCCATTGACCACGGGAATATTGCCGATAATAAATAAATAAATAAATAGGCACACGCGAGTAACCGTATGTGTGTGTGTGTGTGTGTGTGTGTGTGTGTGTGTGTACGTGTGTAAATTACGAGAACGTTCAGTGGGCGACGGAGGAGACTGGAGTCTTCTAACTGGGTAACTCGACGACGACGACGACCATAAACATATAACGTACCAGACGACCCGAGTCCGATATGGTCGTAACGACCCGTTCTCGCGAGACGCTGGCGCGCGCGACTAACAATACTCGTTTGGACGAACCCGCCGAGTTCTGCGACGAATGCGCAATCGGTGTTCGCTACGTACTCCACGCCGTTATCATTATAAAACGTACGGGGGTACCGGATGCCGGGCATGGCGTTTTGGCCGCCAACAATCGTCGTTTCGATCGGCATCCATACGGTGTGTTTTTTAACGCTACCGTTTTTATTACGTTTATCGTCGATAGATCGTGCGCGAAGTCATTCGTCTACTTCTTCTCGTGTCCGGTTAGAATTGCCGATAATTCACGGTCAGTAATAAAACAGGTAGTAAACATATGAATTAATAAACGAACAAGTAAATAACGTAGACAGCAGTCAAAATAAATAAATAAGCAAAATAAACAAACACCATATTAATGGTCGGTAACTTTGTCGAATTTTATATTGTAGCGTAAGTGCTCATCTGTCTGTCTGTCGTTCGCCGCATTCAAACCGGTCGTCTTTTTTATTACTAAGACCCCATTCACCATGTTTGATTTTATTCTTGCGACTCCAGTTCTCAATCTATTAATGGTTTTCCATACGTTCTACTGTAGGTCTTTACCAGGTGGTAGGTGCTGCACAGGTTGAATGGGGTCATCTAATTTCCCTTCATTTCTCCATCTTTGTAGTCTAACTTGATGTGGAGAGTCTTTTAGTTCTATTGCCGAATGAATAACGCTTTTTCTGGATTTAAGTCTTGTTCTTTTAGCTTCATACTTAAATATCGTTTTTTAACTGGTTTGCTTTTTCCAGATCTGTAGCTACACTCCTTCTGATTTCAGGTGGGGCAATTCCTAACAGACAATATATTTTATATATCGGTGTGGGTTAGAGACATCCCGTTATATCTCGACAGATATCATTAAGTGCAACATCCACGTGTTTAACATTTTTCGACCCACTCCACATTGGGCACGCGTATTGCCCTGTTGAAAAACATAATACCAGTCTTCATGTTCACGAAGTCTTTATGATTATTGTTTATTGCTTTATTATTATTATTATTATTTTTATTTTGAGTAGGACGATTTTCCGGCGTGTACGCAATACAAAATGTCCGTATGAAAACCTTAAAAATCAAACGGATAACATCACACGTTCGTTTCAATGTGTTTTGTATTAGTAATTAATTTCATAAAAAATCTCTCATTAATTAATCCCATCTAAAAAAAAGAATCATTGTATTCATACCAGCGACGCACCCTGGATTCTGAGAGGATCTAGGGGGAGAGGTTCCTAAAATAATATGAAAATGTATTCAATAATGATAATTTTTACTTTTTATTATTAAAAATAAAATGTACGGTTAAAAAAAATATATACTTTTTGATATTGAAAACCATAAAACAAAAGAGACCACAAAAATAAAATCACGAAAAACCTAATCGACGTTCATCTGTTGCCAATAATTAAAATTATCTTACACAATTGTCCACTTTAGAAATACTCAAGGCTAACCGCCACTGATTCATAGATAAAAGAAAAACAATCTCATTGACGAATAACATTCGAAATTTGTTAGCATTTTATTTCCACGAATTGTATAATATTATCATTTTTTTTTTTTTTTTTTGGTGAACCATCGTCGGTCTTAAAGAATATGCTGAACGAAACCTTTTGGACCGGACGGTAAGACCGCTCGCTGCGTACGAACACCGGGCCGGGAGGGGACGGGGCAGTGCCGGTTAAGACGCACACACAGCATTAACGTCATTCTGAACCTTCGCAGAGCGTTGAACATTTTAAACACTTTGTAATCGTCCTCGTGCGGTGATTTATTTTTAATTTTATTTTATTTGTATTCGGACGCGTAACCGTATTCGTAACACCGCATTATAGACAGAGTACAACGAACGCCTACTGGCAAAACGGACAGTTACGGCCGGAGAGACCATAGGAGAATAATTTGCACGACCATTCCCCGGTCGACAAAGTCACGACTTCTAGACTCTCTGGGTGACTTGAAAAGACCCGTCATCGATTATCGTACGCGTAGGATTCCGTGTCCGTAGTGTAGATTGTGTTATCGTGGTGATATTTAATTTGGACAAGACGTTGGTTATTACGAAGTATAATATTATCTCGTTGTTTGCCCTGGACATAGAAATTAGTGTGATTGCCTAATGTCGATAGTGTTCAGATAGTAATTTATAAGTATAAAATATGTATGACAAAAGAACAAAACAATCAAATAAAAAAAAATACATACATATATATATATATAAAAGAACGCATAGCTAATGTAGTTGACAACTATATACGTAATTACAAAATGTATCCATTTTTATGCTGAGTGCTTGAAGCGTATATTAAACTCGGAACTATTTTTAAAACCGGCAAAATGTTGTTTCGTCTATTTAGATAAAATCGAATTAATCTAGTAGAAGACCGAACATTGCATGTTATACGCTGTCTTTCAGCACACGCCATTAAAATTGAAACGCTATATAGATTTATTGTAATAAAAAAATCAGTAATTCATGATAAATCATCATAAACTTTTATATATATATATGGTTAAACAAAACCAAATAATAGAAATTAATTTTGAAGACGAATTGCTTTTATATTATAAACATATTTTACTTGATACGATAGAGACTCGACACCAAATCAAACTACTCGTAAAAAAAAAAAAAAATGTAAAGTTTTCAGCAAGTATGCCTACAGTAGATTGTATATTATTTACATACATTTTTTGACCGTTAAAAATACATATTATAATTCTGAACGTATTGCTCCGACACGGTGTTTTCGTGCGCGCGCAATAAAACTGTAGCGGTTTTTTTTTTTTTAAAGGGATGAGTGGTAACGACGAACTGTCGGTCTGTAAAACAAGAGCGGACGAACCCTCGCCCTACCCTCGCGCACCCACCCGTGGGTAGACGCGTGTAACATAACACGGTGTGATTGATTTGTCGCAGCACAATGTGGCCGGCGACGGTGCTCGTGGTGGTCGCGGTGCTCCAGCACGCGGGCGGCCAGCGACAGGACGAACCGCAGCAGCAACAGCCGACGCGTGGCCACGGCGGCGACGGCGACGGCGACGCCGCCGAATGGAGGTGTCCGGAGGTGCGGAACGTGTCGTGCGCGTGCGACCTGCCGCACACGTTGCGGTGCACGGGCGGCAAGTCCACGTTCGAGACGGTGGCGCGGGCGCTCAGACGCCTGTCCGGCACGTCGTCCATATCGCTGTTGGACTGCACCGTGCAGAACGTCGGCTCGCTGCCGGCCAGGCTGCTGGAGGGCGTGTCGCTGCACGGGCTGGTCGTGTCTTCCGGCGAGATCAAGTCGGTGTCGGACGCCGCGTTCGACGGGCTCGCGTCCCCGCTCCAGGCGCTCGGCCTGCCCAACAACCAGCTGGAACGGGTGCCCAGCTCCGCGTTGGCCACGCTCAACGGGCTGGAGCGGCTCGACCTGTCGCACAACCGCCTGCACACCGTGCACAACAACTCGTTCAAAGTAACGTAACGAACGCCCCGTCAATGATCGCGTCCACGACGCCGTGGACCGTGGCCGGGGTGGTCCTACGGGTACCCGGGTCACCAGATCATTTTTCAGCGGCGTGCTCGAATCACGTTTGCCGAACGCGTCTGGTCTTTTCGTTACAGGGATCGCCGAATCTGACGTTTCTGGACTTGAGCAATAATTCCATTCACTTCATCAGCCCGGACGCTTTCGTCAGCCTGCCGTTCCTGAAAGTACTGCGGCTCCAGAACAATCTGTTGACGTCCGCTTCGACTTCCCACCTCCAGGGCATGCGGTCGCTGATCGAATTGGACCTCAGCTCCAACCTTCTGACCGGTCAACTGGGCCCCAGCACGTTGCCCAGGCTGCCGAACATACAAGTCGTATCGCTGGCGCACAACCAGCTCACCAGCGTCCGGCGCGGATCGTTTGCCGGGCTCGAGGGGATCGTGTCTTTGACGCTTAACCACAACCAAATCGACGTGCTCGAAGACCACGGTTTTAGGGCGGTGCCCACGTTGTCGCACCTGGACTTGGCCAACAACCGCATCGTAGCTGTGTCCAGCGCCTCGCTGGCCCACCTGACCAAACTCAAGACGCTCGACTTGTCGCACAACTTTCTGAGAAGCTTGACTTCCGATCTCATCGCCCCGCTGAAGAGCATCCAAGAGCTGAAGCTCGACGACAACGACATATCGATCGTGGCTGAAGGTGCTCTGAACACCGCCGGCCACATTACCAGTCTTTCCCTATCGGGTAAATCACATGCTACAGTGTCCACACAATGTATGCGTTGTTTTCTGTTTGTGCTGAGAATCTATTATATCAATTCGCAAATTTAAAGTTATTAGTTGGAAGTTATAGGATTTTTCGTTCTACGTCTATTCGACTCGGAGGGATAAAGATTCTCTTGGCTTGACGCAATAATGATCTCGCAAACCGACGTGAACTCATTGAGGAGTTTAGAGATCGAACTTCTACGTGTGTTTTATTCTTTTTTTCATTTTACCCCACTGTAAATCGATAAGTCGCGATAATATTGATTAAAATAATTGAAAATATGGTGATTTCGGCGAAAATATTAACAGAGGAAAAGTTCTGTTTTCAGAATTACTATTACACCGTGGTAATTGTATTTAAAGTGATATGATTTTCGTTAATTCTAGAATATATTGTCACTTTAAATTAATGATAATCATCTGACGTTTACTCGTGGTTTACCGCTGCACGGCGGTTTACTTGAATCTCGTATTCTTTTTGCACATTGCCGTAGGTACACCAAATGCGTATACGGTTATCATTTCTCCAAAACGATTGCGATTGTAATGATTACATCTTCTACATTGTTCGTAATGTTGCGTTTTCGCTTTCAGACAACCCGTTAAACTGCGACTGCAGCCTCTTGTACTTCGCCACCTGGCTGTCCGATCACGGTGCAATGCGCATGGCCAGAGAGACGGCCGTGTGCGCGACGCCGCCGTCACTGGAGAACGGTCTGGTCCAGGATTTGCCGCTTTCCAAACTGATATGCGGCGGCGAGGACAACGTGCCGCCGCCGGAAGGCCCTCTGGCTTCGCTCCAGTCATATTCCGGTACGAAAGTATCGCTACGCTCCTACCAGTTCGACGGCAGTCGCATCAGTCTCGGCTGGTCGGTCGTCGCGCCGGTCGTATCTTATTACTGCAACGCACTGGTCATCTACGAAGACATTGGAAACCACGAGGTGTTGCTGGACTCGAAGCCGGTCAGGTGCAATTCGTCGCAACTGCCCGACGCCAAAAGTCTCACGCTGTCGTTGTCCGCGAACGAGCTGCAAACGAAACACAGTTACAGGTCAGTAGGTACCCTGGCTATACCGGTAACACTGCCGTACAGTACGGCACGGGCTTCCCCGTATTGGTCGGGTTTCGATGTTCATAGTGAAAGTCGCAACGGACGAGATGGACTAGACAGCGAACTGTTATTGGTTGGGTTGCGTTTTGAGCGGTCGTTGTTGTGCATAGATCGACAAAACCGATTCGTATAACAATAGGTACATTTCATAGACGAGGAGACGAAAATGTGCAGTACATTTTTAGCCAATTATTTTCATTGTTTCATTGATGTCCGACGTTTATTGATGATTTCATAGTTGAATTTTGTGACGTCCGTAAAAAAAATTAGGAAAATACGGTGTACGTGCAGTAGCAACAATTTTATACACTGATATTAGGTTAGTGTTCTCCCCGAAAGCAACCGTCGACTGTGGATTTGGTCGAGTTGCGCTTATGTTCTCGTCCGGAAAACTGAAAACCCACCGAAACGCAACCGTGATATATTCACCAGTCGAAATGTCTTCGTCCGACCAACACACGCTTTGGAGCATTCGCGTATTCGTTACACAAGAAACGGTAAAAAACAAGAATATGGGGTTTCGTGCGTACGTACTCACTTCACGGTTCAAAAGTATTAGACAGAGATCCGGTCGGATTTCACGGATTTAAAAATTCACTCGTCTTTCTCTTTAGAACATCTTATCGCGTGCGTGGCTTTCTGAAAGTTGTACGGAAGGCACGCGTTCTTTTCTTTCACGTCCGTTGGTCGTTTAAAATTAATTAATTATAAATTACCATAGGGGGTGGAGGGTTGGGATTAAAACTCGCCCTTGAAATTTACGACGATATACAAAATATTTTATTTATTTTTTGAAAAATTTGGAATTTTCGGAAATATTTGTCTTCTGTTATTGAATATTATTCACTTTATGTACAATACGTTTATTCCATTACGGATATCGTATTTAATCGTTATATCGTCAACTATTGTGCGTTATACACATTTGGACAGTTTTGCTTAAATGAGTTCTAGTCCGATTTTAAAGTTCTTTAAACCGAAATATACAATCACCGTTCCAACGATTTCGAATTCCGACCCTGATAAATCATTCATGGGCAGTTTACTAATAAAAATCCAAAACTTGATGAGTCACAATCAATTGCAAATTATAATGTGAGTTTTATCCGTTAATTTTATAATATAAAAATTCTACCAGAATGAGTGTTTCGATCGTTACAGTCATATCTTGTTTCCGACAGTAAACAGCGTCTAGTTGGTACTTTGGAGGGGTCATTTTTCGATTTTTTTCAAATTACCAAAAACTTAAAACATAAAAATGGTATAAACGTGATTCCATCGAAAACGATTATGGTTATTTCTTCGTAGTTTTGAAATAAATGATTATAGAAACTAACCTAACTTTACATTATATTTAGAAAAACAAATTTTCAAATTTTAGACGTACATTACTTAATCAAAAAATCGTAAAAATCGTTAGTGTACTTTTATAAACGTTTCAAGTTTTGTGTATTTTTTTTTTTGTGCAAAATTACGTTATTTCAAAACTAATAGACCTATAGTGTTGAAATGTTTACTGAATATGTAACTTTGTACCATATCGAATTGGTACGCGACTAGTATTTTACCCGTATCGATATGTTTTTTTCGAAGCCCCTAATCAAATTTCGTTCGTGCGTTCGCTCCTGGCCCCCAGTTGGCCCCCGGATGAAGCGCACGGACGGACTAACGAATACTGACACGCGTGTTACGGTCGTTTCGGCACAGGTACTGCGTGGTGCTGGTCGAAGGATACGCGGCGGACAGGTCGGACGAATCGGCAATGGTGCTGGGCTGCAGCGACATCATCGCCCTGGTGCCGAGCGCGGGCCAAGCGGGTGCCGCCGCGGACGCGGCAACGGCCGCGGCCGACCCGCCCGACATCCGGAACCTGACCGTGTCGTTCGCGTCGCCGTCGTCGCTGTTCGTGGCCGTGCACCTGTCGCCCGCGCGCCCGGACACCGCGATCGGCGGCAAGTGTACGATAACGGTGTCGGTGTACACCATGGGCCGCACCGTCGCCCACCGCCGGCTCAACTGCACCGCGCCGTGGACCGCGGTCGCCGAGCTGCCGGCCGAACGGTCGTACCAGGTGTGCGCCAGCGTCGGTTCCGCGTTCCCCGAGGACGACGTGAAGACGATGGTGTGCACGTCGGTGGACGGCTACGCCGGCCCGCCCGCCGACTGGTTCTTCGCGCCGGGCGCCAAGAGCTACGCGTTCCTGTTGTCCGCCGCGTTCACCGCGTTGGTGTTCTTGTTCGCGTTGCTGGCCTGCCGGGCCGCGTGCCGGGCCCGCAGGAAGCCGGCCGGCGGCCGCGCCAACGCCGTGCAGACGCACCAGTGTTTCTTGCCGGTGCCGCCGCCCGAGAACGGCACGCAACGGCCCAGGTACGTGAAGCTGCAGGCCACCACCGTGTTGTGACCCGACGGCGCGCGCGGCCTTTCCAATTGTCCCGCGGTCACACGTTTCACCAGCCGACAACGCCGGTACCACGTTCGCGTTGATAACGGTCGTTTTGCCGTCGCGTCTTATACCATTGCGTTCACGTCGACCGTGTCCGTTGGAAACGTTCGTTTCTGCCGATCGGACAGCGCTTTTCACCGAACGAAATCGAACAAAACGAAAATGAATGAACAGGTATGCCGTGATTGATAATCGCCGTTACTTTTGGAACACCCCGTTCGCGCTCTACTAATATTTTTACCAACGCCGAATTCATAACGAATCATTAACGCCCGCCCACCGGTGTTCGATTAACACGTGCTCGGGTATCTGAAACGAGAACTACAAAACGTATTCAACGCCGAACTAAATTTAAATTGTAGGTGCAACGTTGACTTTGGAGCACCCGTCGCCCAATCACCTACCGTACCCTGAATACCGTCACTGATTACAACTAATAATAATAACCAAGTTATAACTGCTAAACCGCTTGTGCAGGTTATAATATAAACTTATAATAAAAACGTTGACTATAGGTATCGGCGCCTCTGAAGCGGAACACGCATACTTTTATATACCAGTTTTATATTCCGTGAACGCTCTTGTCGTCTATGTTTGTCCGAAAATTCGTTCGATATAATCGTCACACCGCTTAACACACCAATTAAAAAAACAAATTAAAAATATAATAAATATATTCAACAAAAACACGTTTCGGTCGGCTTTCGTCGTGCAATACCGACCAAAACCGGCCAAAAGTAGACATAGTTTCCGTTTGACTTGAAGATCAGTTTTCGTGATTCAGTCCGGCCGAAACAAGTGTTCACACGTTCAACCCTTATTGAAACTTGTTATGCGAAACATTCTTTTGGGAACGTTTCTCGACCAAAACCAAAGAAACAGAACCCTCCAAAAACTCGATAGAAAACCCCAACATAAAAATACTTCCACCCCTCAGCCCACCTATTGGCCATCTCGTCAGAACGGGCGCCCTGATGTCCTTGATATTTTCATCGCAATAGTCTCAAGTAACTGTAATACCAACGCCTCCAACATAAATGATCGATCGTCTGACCACTCACCAGTCATACTTGACTTTGAAATGCTCCGTTCGAATTCCTCTGTAAGTCCCCAAGCCCCCGGTAAAATCAGTTGGTCCTCTTTCCAAAAACGCTTAGAAACTCGCACACAACTCAACCCTGAACCTAAAGCTCACGACGGACATACAGGTATGCACTTATTTGGCAACAACTCCTAGGTCAACTCTAAAGACTATCATATAAAACATGTTCTCCATGAGAAACGTAGAGCGAGGTGCCGGTGCCGAAGACACAAGTACCACGTCGATAAATTTGCCTACAATAAACTAAATAACAAATTAAGAAAAGCACTTGTGCGACATCAAACGTTTCTCTTTGGGAGAAAGTGTGATGGACTTTACCGCACCAGACCTTAGTCAAATACAGCACGATCAAAATTTTATCAGTAAACTTCGGCATTGGACGCGTTAACGTATCGGTGGACCGCGTACGACAAGAAAGCGTTATTATATTGTATTGGTATACAGTTTTTTTTTTTTTTTTTTATGGTTTTTAATCCGTCGGTCAGTGCGCGGTTCGGTTTATGATCATAAATTGTCTGTTCAACGTGCCATTATTATCGATCGTTAAGCGAAACGTGTGTTTCTTGACAAAATGTCCGTTTTAGATACAAATCGAATGTTAACAGCGCACTCGATGTTGTCAAATGTTCATTTCAATTATTATTGTAAACATGATCAGTCAGGAAATACTAAAATACTAAGTAGAAATTACATCGATGAAATCATTAGAATGACCGGGCAAGCGAAATGTTAACAAATCAAACATTTCCACACTGTAACTAACTCTCGATGAGTAGAAAATGTTATACATTTCTATATGTTTTATTACAATTGTTCATTGCTAGATGGAAACAATTTAACTTGTGTTGACATCTCGGACTTATTTTGCGCTTGAGGATATTATATAAGACTGATTTATAATTTAACACAATTTAACAATGATTTACTAATAAAGTGTTTGAATTAATTTTAATTAGCTAACCAATGTCGGTATTGTATTGATATTGTATATTGTTATGGTTCATCTAAACTTAATTGCATACGCCTTGTACTTCTTTAAACCTACAGTTTTCTTTTTCCATTCTGTTTGTATAGATTTTCAGTATAACCTTATCGTATTTATTCTTTCATTGTATAATTTGAATTTTAACACTATTTTTATAATTAAATTATAATAATAATAATAATAATGATAATGATAATAATTAGTGTTCGAGTGAAAAGAAAGTCATGTAATAGATGATATCGTACAAATGTATAATTGTTAGTTTAAATTACTAACAATTATCATCACTGTAAATTAAATATTGTAATTGTATATAACATAACATTCATAACAGTTGTTAGTTTAAAACAATTTGTATTTATTAAATGAAAAAAAATCTAACAGTTTTTAATATTTCAATAACATAATTATTTATATAGTTTATACTACACGTTATTGGCGGATTAATATTATTCTATTACAATACATTTCTGTTTGAATATTTGTCTACTCTTTATTCAGATACAGTAGAAAACTAAAACACAAACTTAGTCACATATACTAAAAAAACGTTATATCATAATAGAATATGCTATAACATATAATTCATAAGAATACATACAAATTAGTATTACAATATTCATTTGTTTCGTTGAAGCGCAAATCAAAAATTTCAAAATCTACTTGATATGAAAAATGTTAATTTATCATATTAAATAACAAGAACTACGTGAATAAACAAAACGACATATTTAGCCAAATAAATTGTTATGTCTTGAAATCAAAATATTAATAATATTAAAAATAAATATTATTTATCATAAAATTTGACTATTCGCATTAATATATTATATTATATTATTATATTATTATATAATATTATATATTATATTAAACAATGTTAAACATTTTTAAACGTTTCTAAACACAAAACTCTTGTACCTCTTTGGTTATTACAAACTGGATTTATTTACCATGTACCCTCCTTATCCCTTTACCCAATCAGAGTTACTCTTAAAGTACAATTTGATTATAATAACATCAAAAAACGACGATGTATCTCGAAGAACTTTGGACCATCATCCATCACTTTGGAAACCATTTTGGGTGAAATAAACATGCCATCTTCATTGAGTTGAGCAGTGATTATTTTATGAAGATCACCATATTGTCCAATGTCACACTAGAAAAAAAAAATAATAATAAAAGATTTCAAAATATAATATGTCATCAAAAATGTTTTATTTATGTTACTGTGATTGTGCACAGAAGGTGAGTGCTGACAGTCACCGATCAGTGTTGACATACACAACCCAAATTGGAGAACGTTGAAACATTGATTATATATAGGGTGGATCTCTACTCGATGTATTAATTTCACCAGTGCATTCTATGTTCAAAATGGATGAAAAATTCATATACCAAATCGTTATTTACTTTTACCCAATAAATTCCTTGTAGCTCAAAAACGATTCGTCACACAAAACGCAATTATTACCATTAGAAAGAACATTAAATTTCTTTTAGGTCTTCATTAGCAAGTATGATATTGTTAATTATTTGGCCCTGTGCACCTGCTCAAACATCAAAATTTTAAATTTCCATATTTTGAACCATGTAAAGCAACTAAGAGTTGCGATTTATAATCGGAAATATGCTGACATGATGTTAGTTTACGGGTATTGTGCAGAAAATGCCGCGGCGTCTCGTCGCGAATACCAACGCCGTTACCCTGAAAGAAGGGTCCCCAACGCCCGCACGTTTGTCAGTGTATACCAGTGCCTTGTGGATAATGGAGCGTTTCCAACTAACAGTCGTTTAGTTGGTAATTATAAACAGGATGTTGGCCTTAATGAAGCAGTGTTAAACCGTTTTCGAAACGATCCTCGTACGAGCATTCGGACAGTTGCCCATGAGTATGGAGTATCCCGAAAGTATGTTTCACATATTTTGAAAAGGGAAAAATTGCGTCCGTTTCATTTAACTCCTGTGCAGTCACTGCAACCACAAGATCCTGCACGACGAGTAGAATTTTGCTGATGGATAGTTCAGCAAGACCATGGAGACTTCCTCCATTCAATTCTGTGGTCGGACGAATCTTCATTTACTCAAGATGGAGTTTTCAACATGCACAATGAACACTATTCTGCAGAAGAAAATCCACGACAGACTCGTGATTTACGCAGCCAAGTGTGATTTACAGTGAATGTTTGGGCAGGACTTCTCGGCAACCATTTGGTCGGCCCTTTCCTTGATCTTCCTCCCAGACTAGATGGACAACAACATTTACACTTTCTAACCGAGGTTCTGCCACAGCTGCTTGAAAACGTACCATTGGCGACAAGGCAACGTTTGGTTTTCCAGCATGATGGGGCTCCTGCACATTTTAGTCGCGAAGTAAGAGAGCACCTCAATCAGATATACCCAATCTGGATTGGTAGAGGAGGTAATGTTACCTGGCCTCCACATTCGCCAGATCTCACGCCTGTCGACTACTTTCTTTGGGGGTACATGAAGCAAGAAGTATACCATAGTCGAGTGGAAACGGTTGAGGAGTTAAGAGCACGGATAGAAAAAGCAGCTGAGAAAATACGCAAAATGTCAACTCTGGATGTAACTGTTAGAGGATTAAGGAAGAGAGTACGTGCGTGTCTGCGAGCAAATGGCCAGCACTTCGAACAATTATTACATTGATACCAATTGATAATAGTTGTTTGAAACAAAGTCAGTACCACTACAGACATTGATTTTAGTTGCTTTACATGGAAAAAAAAGTTGACTTTTGTGAAATAGTTTAACCATTCACTTCCACCTACCACACTCCCTCTTCTCTCCCAACCTTACCCTTTCACGATATTAGTCTCTTAATTTATCCCCAGAACTTTTAAACATCAAAAATGAGCATATCGTTGGAAATTTTAGTTATTGAGAAACATTATGTGAAAAATTACACGTCCCAGTACGATGTGGTACAATAATTTTACAACATTGAAATTTTCAAAAAATATGGAAATTTAAAAATTTTGATGTTTGAGCAGGTGCACAGGGCCAAATAATTAACAATATCATACTTGCTAATAAAGACCTAAAAGAAAATTTAATGTTCTTTCTAATGGTAATAATTGCGTTTTTGTGTGACGAATCGTTTTTGAGCTACAAGGAATTTATTGGATAAAAGTCGGGTTGTACTGAAAAATCACAAAAACCGAAATTACTGTCAAACGATTGGGAATCGGACAATGGTTTATATTAAATTTTTTCATCCATTTTGAACATAGAATGCACTGATGAAATTAATGCATCGAGTAGAGAGCCACCCTGTATAAATAAAATTATGTGAACGTGCACTAGGTTAATGTCGATGTTTACTTAAAAATGATTTTGACAAATGATGAAATGTTAGTACTGCATACAGTGAAGTTAACTCTTTTATTGTAATTTTAAATGAAAACGTTATTTTTACATACAAAATAGAAAACAAAAATAATCGACTTTTGGATTAACTGAAAACTGATTTTAACTTAACTGAAAAACTGTTTTTATTAAGTTAACTTTGCCCATCCTTAATTTTATCAAAATACCAAGCAACATATTTGTTCATAAAGTAAATATTAAAGTAAAAACTTTAACAATAAAATCAACATAATAATGGGTATACACAATAAAAGTTAAAGAATACTTACTTTTCAAACAACTTTTAAATGATTTGAATCTCTTTCAGTACCGGTTCGCATATTGTTATTACGAGTTGGAGTTCTATTGGGACTATTTTTTCGACTTTCGCCAGAATATGATTTTAATAACTTAGCACTAAATAAATGTAAAAAAAAAAAAAAGATTAAATATTATCTACATGAATTATTATAAATATTACTATCTGATAACTACGTATTTTGCTCAGACATATCAAGAAAAAATTACATTCTTATCACTTACACATCAATTAATTTTTTCATTAATCTAGTGAACGACTGGTATTCTTCATCCAAAAATTCATTGGGATCATAACGTGCGTGTTCATAAAGATCGCAAAACTGATGTACAATATGCTGTCCGTTACCGTCCAAAAGTACTGCTAACGTATTCAACAAAAAAGACCGTAGATTCTCGTTTGGATGACGTTGTAGTGTTTTATCTAGTTTTGTGATTTCTTGTTCTGGTAATTAGAAATAATTAAATTTAAAATGCTGTAATTGGGTGAAAACATTGTGTTATATATTACCCAATTTTTTTACATCATCGACTGCCTTCATACGATAATGATGTGCTGGTAAAAGCTTATCGTCAGGATCGGTCGGCGGTAATATATACCTTGAACGGTCATCGTCTTGACCAACTGTCATTAACCTGGGTTCAAAAGTAATTTTCGGAATCACTTCGATACGCCGTTCAATTTCTCTTTTTAGTATCTAACACGATAATTCATAAACATTATTTTTTAGACCACGATCCCAATATCAATCGACGTAAAGGGAAATGTTATTCCTGTAAAAATCGTATAATCTCTATATGCGATTATCATTTTAAAAAAATTACAACGGAATTTGACGGATTTTTTTCTTTTTTCTCTTTCACCGAACACAAAACCGATACAACGTAATCTTTTGCAACAAAAAAAAAAAAAAACTCTGTGTAAAAACGGAACGTTACACGAGACATTACTTTTTTCCCGTCGTGGCCGATCGGCACGTGCGGACCTCTCCTCGATCGCAGGGCGAATCTCATGATCTGGCGTTTGGCGAACACGAACAACAGTATGAACGTCAATATACCGCCAGCGATGAATATCACCACCGTGACGCCGGACAGCTGCTGGGCCATTACTTGTGCGGTACGGAGGAAACGCGAGCCGAACGACACGAACTCACGCCGATTGCGCCGTCATTTCGTCACGTCGGGCCGAAAAACGTACGACGAGAACGGCGCACCGTATCGTAGCCGCCGTACAGATACGGACCGCGCTCGGTGATACACGACGAATGTGTCCGGTTGTGATGGACCGGGGGGTTACAACCGCGCCTCTCGTGGAATAAACGAAACAAATAACTTTTTACTCCATGATCCAGTATAGTGATAATTGTGTACATGGTTTTTTTCATTTTAAATATTTATTATTGAACGGTGATAATTGTTTAATCGACAGTACTGAACTTCAACGCGCAAATAATGTAATAACAGAATGCATATAATACGCACGGACATGGCCACCACGAGGGAAAGGTCAGTGAGTACTGTGGTCCCGGGGCCCGGGACAAAAAACATAATACGTACACATTATTAATTTAAATTAGAAAAATTAAACGATCGGTGCCACAGCGGTCACCACATCTTTGTACAATACTGATACAAAAAATAATTTGATTTCTTACTACACGTTTTTGTGTGACGGTCTAAGTGTATGTTATTTTTATTTCATACGCTTGTGTCACTTGGCGTCTGTAGGCGCGCGGGACGTGCGGAAGGTTGAAAATAATAATAATAACTTTTTTGATTATTATTATTATTGTTATTATTATTATTCATGAATACTTTTAGGAAAAATTTCTATTTTTATATTAAATTGCAGTAAATCAATGTACTCGTGTTTTAAACTTATTTTAGGGTAGATATTTTATAGAGGTGTATGACATGAAAAGAAGCTGTGTGCCCCCATTATTTTACATACCTTTTGTAAAAATAAAATAAACGAAATGTTAGAATTCATATTAAAATCATTATGAATACTGATATACAACGAGGGCCCGGATTTATTTACAGTATTGTTGTTGAAAAATTCATGTGGGGGGGGCTGCGTTTCAGACCGACCCGGCTCGTGCGCAAAAACACGCCTAGGCGAAATTAAGATTTGCTGCCCCCCAATTTTTTTGACATTTTGTATGGCAATATAAGGTTTTTAAAATTACACTTTTCTTATATATATATATTATCGTACAAATTATCAGCCTCCCTCCCGAATTGTCCATGGATTTCTGACTACGGAAAAACATCAAATATTTGCTTATATAAACAAAACTAAAATTTTATAGTCCGTTTATTAAAGCATATTTCAGACATGTAGACGATATTTTCGTTTTATTCAGAGGCACGAATACAGGAACACAGAAATTTTAGTCGATAGTTGAAATAAAATTAATGAACATGTAATGATATGCACTCATATCATAACTGAGACCATGTAATAGAAAATAAACTTTTATAGATTATACTTTAGCAAATACATGTAATAACATACGCTCATATCATAACAAAAACTATTTGGAAATGAATTTGTAATATTTAACAACTATTTCTGTATTGGTTTTTATTATGAACACTTTTTTTTTAGTTTATATTTTAATAAATATATTAGAGCTCAATTTTCTCGGAACACCGATCATAAATCCCCTATAGGAATAACAATAATAGTAATTTTATAAACACATATAATTTAATGCGTATTTTATATATTTGTATAATACACATAAAACATTTCAGTCTCATAAGAAGAATTCGCTATCATACTTCAATATGATTTTTAATATAAAACAATTAATTTAAAAAACAAAAAAATATTTTACTCGATAACAGAAATAGTAAATATATAAAAAAAAAAAGAAGAAAGAACGAAATGAATCACACATATTTAATCAGGCGAACACAAAGGTCGCAGATTTGTGACACTACGAACAAATTTTAGACTGCGCAAAATTCGCAGAAAATAGAAAAATAAATAAGCGATAACCTTGTGGGACCGAAATCTTAGTATATGTCCTTCAAAAATACACCCTCCAGCTTTCAGAGCACCACCAGTTCGTCTGTGTCCACCTGACATAGTTCGTCTGTGTCCACCTAAGACAGATCGTATGTGTCCACCTGACACAGATCGTCTGTCTACCTGAGAATATACGCACACTTACCAAGAACGACTCAACAGATCGGTTTTCCGAAATTAGGCGACTCTAATTTTTTACAACGTGGAAATCATCGTTTTTTGAGTTGTTTTTATTTCTTGGCGCTGACTTTGCATCAAGTTAAAGGCGGCGTCCCAACCTTTCATTTTCTTATTCTGTTTGATATACAAGTTATTACCTTAATTAATAACAAAATTGTCCGCAAGAGTTGAATTTCGTAACAGGCAAATCTTCAAGACGACAAAAAAGGTAATAAACTTATTTTATACTTGCATGATATTATTGTTATTATTTCTTATTGAATAGGCAAGACGGTTCTCGAATTCACACCCCTTGACTCGTGTTAGTTCAAATCATTTCATACTCCCCATTATTTCTCCTCTCTCCATTTAATCTTTTAATTCCCCTTTATATATTTTTTTTGTATTACTACAAACATATTGAATTCACCCTAGAACCGCAATTAAACAATAAAATAAATTTCTTTGATCTTACGGTTAGCTTAGTCTGGAATCGCGGCAACTCTCCATAAATTTTACAATATTAATGTACTAGTAATTTACTACTGGAATATAAAATCAAAGAGCATATTATGTAAAAGTTCAACGTATTTTTTATCATACAGTATAATATGTATTAATTTTTATGAAAATCACGTATAATACAAAATACTGAAATGCGTGTGCCTATGTTGCCTACCCCTTGAGCTGAGCTTGCGTGCAAGGTTTGTAGCCAAAAAATTTAAAAATAATATGACGTGTGAAGAAAATGGGTTACCGTTATTACAAATTCTGATAGTACTGGAGGCTCACTTAAGTCATTACTATGTATTAAATATAAGGGAGGTTTTTACAAAGCCATCTGAAAATGTACTAAAAAATGTCTAACCGGAACCGATATCGGAACTTATATTTTTATTTATTCCATTTATATATTCCATAGAACCCGTACCGGAACCAGAACCGAATAAAATTGTAAATTAAAAACGTCGGTCTTTTTGGGTTCTCAATGGTTCTCAAGTTTGAATTTGCCTAAATTTTTAGGCAATAATTGTATGTATTATTTAACTTGTATGTATTCTGCGAAAACGAACACATCCGGCTGTAGAAATGAAACAAGCTTGTTACATCGCTATAGTTACCTATCGAATCGTTTTTATTGTCCCCGCGATACGAATTCATTTCATTAATTTGACTCTACCAATTGTGCATTGCGATTTATTACGATATCACAAAAAATCGAAACGACACGAATACGTTGAAGACAATGGCGTTCTTCAAAGCATTCAAGTCGATCTCGAAAATGGTGTCAAACGCAATCAAAACTTCGTCGACCGCGAACCGCGCGTCCAGAGTGGCCATGAGCAGGTTCGACACGAACCCGTTGCCGTACGCGACTTTGGAGAAACGCATCAAAATCGTGGCCGACAGATACAGAAAGCCGATGTGCTTGGCCGAAAAAGTGCTGTACTCGCATTTGGACGATCCGGTCAACCAAAAGATTGAACGTAACGCGGACTACCTGAAACTGAGACCGGACCGCGTGGCCATGCAAGACGCCACCGCACAGATGGCCATGTTGCAGTTTATTTCGTCCGGGTTGCCGAAAGTCGCAGTGCCGTCGACCGTTCATTGCGATCATCTGATCGAAGCCCGGGCCGGCGGCGCTGAAGACTTGAAGAGAGCCAAGGACACGAACGAAGAAGTGTACGGCTTTCTGAGAACGGCCAGCGCAAAGTACGGCGTTGGGTTTTGGCATCCCGGTTCAGGGATCATCCATCAGATCGTCCTGGAGAATTACGCGTTCCCCGGACTGTTGATGATCGGTACCGACTCGCACACGCCTAACGGCGGCGGTCTCGGCGGCCTGTGTATCGGAGTCGGCGGCGCGGACGCCGTGGACGTTATGGCAGACATTCCGTGGGAACTGAAATGTCCGAAAATTATCGGTGTTCGTCTGACCGGGAAAATGTCCGGCTGGACCACGTCGAAGGACGTTATCCTGAAAGTGGCCGACATTTTGACCGTGAAAGGAGGTACGGGCGCGATCATCGAATACCACGGACCGGGCGTTGACAATATCTCGTGCACGGGTATGGGCACCATCTGCAATATGGGCGCGGAAATCGGCGCCACCACCTCGTTGTTCCCGTTCAACTGCCGTATGGCTGATTATCTGGCGGCTACGTCGCGCGATGCCATCGCTATTGAAGCCGCCAAGTACCGCAATTCGTTACTGACCCCCGACAAAGGCTGCGAGTACGACCGGCTAATCGAAATCGATCTGACGACATTGGAACCGCACGTCAACGGACCGTTCACGCCCGATCTGGCCCACAATATTTCCAAGCTTGGAGCCAACGCCAAGAAGAACGATTGGCCGGTCGAAATCAAAGTGTGTCTGATCGGCAGCTGCACAAACTCTAGTTATGAAGACATGTCGAGGTGCGCCGCCATAGCTAAAGAAGCCTTGGCCCACGGACGGAAGTCGAAAATACCGTTTAACGTGACGCCGGGATCGGAACAGATCAGAGCCACCATCGAACGGGACGGTATAGCGCAAACCCTGAGGGAATTCGGCGGCACCGTCTTGGCCAACGCTTGTGGCCCGTGTATCGGCCAATGGGACCGCAAAGACGTAAAAAAAGGCGAAAAGAACACTATCGTGAGTTCTTACAACCGGAACTTCACCGGGCGCAACGACGCGAACGCGGCGACTCACGCCTTCGTGACGTCGCCCGAGATGACCACTGCTCTGGCCATCGAAGGCCGTCTGGACTTCGATCCGACCAAAGACAGCATTAAAGGAGCCGACGGCAAACACTTCAAGCTGAGCAACCCGTTCGGCGACGAACTGCCCGTCAGAGGGTTCGACCCCGGTCAAGATACATACCAGGCGCCGCCCGACGACGGGTCGTCCGTGCGCGTGACGGTAGACCCGAAGTCGAAACGTCTGCAGCTGTTGGAACCGTTCACGGCCTGGGACGGCAACGATTTGGAGTGTCTCGTCGTTCTCATCAAAGTCAAGGGTAAATGCACGACGGATCACATTTCGGCGGCAGGCCCGTGGTTGAAATACCGAGGTCACCTGGACAACATATCCAACAACATGTTCCTGACGGCGACGAACGCGGACAACGGTGAAATGAACAAGGTGCGCAATCAGATGACTGACGAGTGGGGTCCGGTGCCGGATACCGCCAGGGCGTACCAAGCGAACGGCGTGTCGTGGGTTGTGTTCGGCGACGAGAACTACGGCGAAGGGAGCAGCAGGGAACACGCCGCTCTGGAGCCACGTCATTTGGGCGGGCGTGCGATCATTGTCAAGTCGTTCGCGCGCATCCACGAGACCAATCTGAAGAAACAAGGACTGCTGGCGCTGACCTTTGCCGACGCGAACGATTACGACAAAGTGCAACCTACCGACAAAGTGTCGTTGGTCGGACTTGATCGGTTCGCCCCTGGCGAGCCGTTGAAGTGTGTGTTGCTTCACGCGGACGGGACCCGGGATGAGATAATGTTGAACCACACGTTCAACGAACAACAAATCGAGTGGTTTAAAGCGGGTAGCGCGTTAAACCATATGAAACATGACGCCGCGTCCAAAGAGATAAAACATCAATGAAACAAACATACGGGAGCACAGGTCTTGGGTGACGTGTATATTTTTGAAAATACCATAACGTTGTGATTCGTGTGTTCCATTTAATAACTAATTCAAATTCGATTATATTTTAGAAAATGTCGGTATAGAGAGCGATATAATATATATATATTAAAATATTATGAGCACACTAGTTCGTTGGTCGTTCAATGGTTTTTAGAACACGCTGAAAATATATCAAAATCATCTGAATCCGTCCTGAAAACATTAAAAAATTAATAAAATATCGACAGGTTTAATTTTATTTATTTTGTTAATGTTTTCAGAACGGATTCAGACGATTTTGATATATTTTCAGCGTGTTTTGAAAACCATTGAACGACCAAAGAACTAGTGTGTTAATAATCTAGTAAATTATGTATACAATGTTTTACACTAATATTAAATTTTCATTGATCCTACGATATTATCAAACGATATATTGATTATGTTTTACTCTAATGTATTCGAGGCATTATATTATAATCGTATTGCTTGTGTGATTTTCGGAACTGTTACAGGTTCCATCTTCAGAAGTGAATGTTTGACTGTCGTGATTACACTTAACGATCCGCTTGTTCCTGACTCGTATTTATACGTTTACTGGCCAGGCCCTTTACGTTGTGTTGTAGCGCTGTCTGGTGACTTTTTTCTCGATTTTTTAAATTCTATGCATGTTCTTCCTTTCTGCATCTGCATTTTGGTATCTAATCAAAATTAAATTGTACTTCTTTATTTGGTGATATAGTTTCGTCATTCTGAATGTTCATATTTGTTAGTTGTTTTTTTAATTTTTGTTCTCTTGCTTGATGTATTATTAGTTTCTAGGTATTACTTATTTTCCATCCATCTTTTCTGTTTAAGTTTTCTTGACATTTTTCTATTTCTATGGCTTCTTTTGTCATTCTTTTCCCGTAATTCGTTTCTTTCTTCAATATTTTTACTTGGCTGAAATCATATTTAGAATGACGAAACTATATCACAACTATAAAAATCACAACATGGATAATTCCGAAAATCACTCAAATAATAAAATTTCAATCCATGAAAGGTTCAATAAACGCATATTATGATCTTCTCCATATTACTAAATAGTATTGTAAAATGTTTTCGTCTTATCTGACACCAAATATTATACAGATCACTAAATCGACAGTGTTTAAAAACATTCTAGAAATAAATGCCATTTTTGGAATTTCAAATCTTCGTGAGACAATACACAAATATACATATATTTATTTATTTATCAAATGTAATCTCATCTATGTATATAATTAAATCGATTTAAATTATGTAACAGGCAAGTAATATAAAATAGGGAATTCTGGAACAATAGCCGGAGCCGGAGCCGCCGCTGCCGCCAGAGGAGTCGCCGCCATCGCCGTGGCCACCGTATAAACCTAATCCATTCTCAATATTAGTATAAATTTGTATAAATTAAATTAATTGTTATATATTATGTCAATTAATTTAACTGTTGAAGTTTAATGTGTATATAGTACAAAACTTCTTTTACTAAAAAAAAAACTTTATATTATATAGAAACAACTTTCAATTGAATAATGGAGGTCATGTCTCCGTGGACACGCCATTGATATCTGTATTTATTTTTCGTTTGAAAACCTGCAAACCGTTAAATTTATTGCACGATAAAAACAAATAAACCGTTTAATATTAAAGACAATCGTAGGAAATCACTCAACTGTTACGAGTCTACTATTAGCCTGAATATTTAATTGAAAATATGAATTCTGATGAGTTATAAATGATGAACTTTCGATGTAGTGTAAAATTATCATGTTGTGTAAAATACGCGATCATTCGAATTATACATTTTTAAAAATACAGAAAAACCGATCGGAATACTTTCGGCGCGACTAAAACGGTTCGGTTCCAAGGTTACCACGAGGTTTTCTGTTCGTCGACCGATTGCTTTCGATTTCGATCGTTGACGGAAATTCAGTAGGTCATAGTCGGTTTTTGAAAATAAGTTTATTTTGTCGTCTTGACCGTTATACTAACAGAATATAGACGTAGAATTACGGACGTTCGATCGTGTTAATTAATAATATCGCAACATCGTGTTGTACGAAATCGTATTACGTTGTAACATAACAATTGCTTTGTCGTCGTCTTTTGTCTGCTGCGCGTGGGATATGATCGTCGAATGTCGAAAACGTTATTCGAATTCGACGATATTTAAATGAGACGAAAACGTAATTATACCGTTCTTTTTTGATTTTCATTTAATATCGTATTGCCGAAAAATCAGCCCTTTGGTAAATATCCAAAACCAGATACGCGAACGATCAACTGCGCAACGGGGTATGTACAAAGATAGCGGAATTTCCGGGCACTAGTTATATATAACTTTGTAACTTGTCATTTTCCGGCTTTCGCGAGATCAACAACAGCGGTTTACTATTCGAGAAACAACGTACGGCATTCCTTTATTTTTCTTTAAGGACTACGAATGATATCTCCATGACGTACACGTCAATGCCATAAGTATACCGATTTGTTTGGATTCTTCACACTTTGGGTAAAATCACGTTTTGGAATGGTTTGAACTCAAAAATTCTATTGTGTGAGCGTCCAATTCCAAAAACGTTATTAAAGTTCAGTGTGTTCAAAAATACGGGCTAAACTGCATTCGTTCCGACAAAAAGACGAAAGTGCATATGTTATTCTTATATATTTATGTAATAATTGTATGATCTGTGGGATACTATGAGTATTGTCATATGTCTGACAAGAATCTATGTATATTTTCTAGAAATGAAACTGTTGGCAGTATCAACATTTCGCATCGGTAAATATGTTAAAAATTCTCAAAATTGTACTTTTGTAGTAGATGTATTAAAATTATCGTTTCCACGCACGATGGACTTCGCCGGGTAGAATACGAACGGATGTGAACAGTTTACGTAGCAGCTCCGTTTACGTTTGTTAACAAGTCAGGTATGTAGATTTTTTACGGTCCGTATTAAATTACTACACTCGGTATTTTAGTAATTGTCCGACAACGAGTCTACGAGCGTATTCAGTTTGCCCATCGTACCGTCCCAAATTTGATGTACTTGTTATGCATACAGAATTCTAAACTAATAATCCTAGTATTTCCAGTGGACGTCGACGGTTACTCATGGTTCGGCGGATTTGGCGATTCTGCGTTGTCATACCACCGTTGGGTTGTTGTACACCTGGCGGCGGTAAACGCGAGAAAATTTGTCGAAGTAGAAAATTTTACGCGTTAAAATAAAAATCTTGTCGATTGTCGTCGACGTGTTCTTGCCGCGAACATGTACTCTTATAAAAACTGACGACTGTTTGAATCGGACTTTTTGTCGTTAATGCACGTCGACGTCTACCAGTGTTACGACGAAGTTTGCGATTCAGCGTATTTGAATCCCCGCCTGGTAGTTGTACAGCTGGCGGCATTGAACGCATGGAAATATGTCGAAATACACAATTGTAGCGTACTTATATTTAATGTCAATCAATAACATCTGGTTTTTTTTTTTTAATGGCGATTAAAATTGTTGTTTATACGTAGACGAAATTGCGTATGATTTTTTTATAATAATTCTATGATCTGTGGGACACAAAAAGTATTGTCATATGTCTGACGAGCATCTATGCAGAATGTTTCGAGTTGAAACATTTAACAATATCAGTATTTTGCATAGAAAAATTTATTACGTTTTTCTAAACTTAGTAACTTTTGTAAAAGATGTACGAATCGAATCGTTTCTCCACTCAATGAATTTTGTGAGATAGACAGCGATCGGATATGAGCAGATTGGCGACCCATTTTCGTTAATTCACCAGTCAGGTATGTGGTATCCTTTACGGTCCATGATCATTTTGTAGTAAAACAAAAAAAATATAAAAAGAGGATTAAAAGATTAAATGGTGAAAGGAAAAATAATGGAGAGTATGAAATGATTTGAACTAAAACGAGTCAAGGGATGTGAATTCGAGAACCGTCTTGCACTCATATCATATCTGAAACCATGTAATAGAAAATAAACTTTTATATATTATACTTTAACAAATGCATGTAATAACATACGTTCATATCATAACAAAAACTATTTGAAAATGAATTTGTAATATTTAACAACTACTTCTGTATTAGTTTTTATTATGAACAATTTTTTTAGTTTATATTTTAATAAATATATTAGAGCTCAATTTTCTCGGAACACCGATCATAAATCCCCTATAGGAAAAACAATAATAGTAATTTTATAAACACATAATTTAATGCGTATTTTATATATTTGTATAATACACATAAAACATTTCAGTCTCATAAGAAGAATTCGCTATCATACTTCAATATGATTTTTAATATAAAACAATTAATTTAAAAAACAAAAGAATATTATACTCGATAACAGAAATAGTAAATATATAAAAAAAAAGAAGAAAGAACGAAATGAATCACACATATTTAATCAGGCGAACACAAAGGTCGCAGATTTGTGACACTACGAACAAATTTTAGATTGCGCAAAATTCGCAGAAAATAGAAAAATAAATAAGCGATAACCTTGTGGGACCGAAATCTTAGTATATGTCCTTCAAAAATACACCCTCCAGCTTTCAGAGCAGCACCAGTTCGTCTGTGTCCACCTGACATAGTTCGTCTGTGTCCACCTAAGACAGATCGTATGTGTCCACCTGACACAGATCGTCTCTGTCTACCTGAGAATATACGCACACTTACCAAGAACGACTCAACAGATCGGTTTTCCGAAATTAGGCGACTCTAATTTCTTACAACGTGGAAATCATCGTTTTTTGAGTTGGTTTTATTCCTTAGCGCTGACTTTGCATCAAGTCAAAGACGGCGTCCCAACCTTTCATTTTCATATTCTGTTTGATTTACAAGTTATTACCTTAATTAATAAAAAAATTGTCCGCAAGAGTTGAAATCCGTAACAGGCAAATCTTCGAGACGACAAAAAAGGTAATAACCTATTTTATACTTGCATGATATTATTGTTATTATTTCTTATTGAACAGGCAAGACGGTTCTCGAATTCACATCCCTTGACTTGTGTTAATTAAAATCATTTCATACTCCCCATTATTCTTCCTTTCACAATTTAATCTTTTAAATCTTTTTTATATTTTTTTGTATTACTACATATATAATGACAAGAAACAATATATAGGTTTTTTTTTAACATTGTGTAAAATATTTAGTATTATGTAAAATGATATTTTTGACAAGAATGTATGTGATTTTATTGTTTCGAATAAAAACAATTGAAAATATCGGCATGTTTCAATGGATAACTTTGCTAAGAAATGCTCAACGATGTTCATCGTGAAGAAGATCTACATAACAAATGGGTTCTCAACGCAATAGTTTTCGTCAAAAAGACTACGATAGGATGTCAGCAGTTTCTTTTCTTTACGATTGTTCACGAGTCAGGTATTATTTTGTTTCTTTTTACAGTCGGTGTTAATTTACTAAATTTGATATTAAGGTTTTTGCCTGACAACGCGTCTAAGAGCGAGTTCGGTTTACCATTTGTACCGTCTCAGGATCGATGTAATTTTGTTATTTTTTTATAGTAGTTTGTGAACACTTACATCGACTTTGTATTTTATAATATGTACTGATAATTTTAGTATTCTCTGAGAACGTCGTCAGTTATTCTTGTTTCGTCGGAATTCGTGAAGCAGAGTTGTCGCACAATAGCTGGTATGCTGTACAGTTCGCCGTGGTGTTCGCTGCAAAATTTGGTTTGAAGACGATATCGACGCGCACTTTTACATTAAATCGAGCTTCAAAATATTGTATTTTTCATTTTTATTTTTGGCATATGAAATTATTGTATTTATGTTATCGAAGGTGCATATGATATTTTTATATATTTTTATAATAATTGTATGATCCGTGGGATACAGATGGTATTGTCCTATATCTGACAAGCATCTATGTAATTTGATTGTCTTTAGTTAAATATTTTTCAATATCATCATATTTGTACAGGTAAATTTGTTAACAACGTCTCAACGTTGTAACTCGATTAGTAAATCTACGATAAGTATCTTTTCTCCTCGTGATGGACTTCACCGGGTAAACTACGCTCGGATGTGAGCAATTTCGCGAAACGTAACGTTTATTCACAAGTCAGGTAAGTGGTTTAATTTACGGTTGATACTGTTTTACTACACACGGTATCTTGGTAATCGTCAGGCGACGTGCCTACGAGCGTGATCGCCTTTCGCTATATACGTCAACGATTACTTGTGCTTCAGCGGAATTCTCGATTCAAATTTGTCCCACCACCACCGTATCGTTGTACAATTTGCGGTGGTAGACGCGAGAAGAATCGTTGAAAAACGATATCTTAACGCACTTAAATGAATAAATATTGGCGCTTGTCCTCTACGTGTGTTCGCCGCGCGCAAATTTTTTTTTGCCGCGCTAAATAAATGTCATAATGGCGTATCCAGGATATTGAAAGGGAGAGAATAAATTTAAAATCAATAAAATGTTACCATAACATACATGCACACACACACAAACACACACGCACACACACACCCACACACACACACACAGACACACACACACCTACACACACACACACACACACACACCCACATATACACACACACACACGCACGCACGCACACACACCTACACACACACGCACGCACACACACACACACACATATACACACACACCTACACACACACACACATCAACACACCCACACACACACACACAGACACACACCTACACACACACACACCCACATCTACACACACACACACACACACCTTTTTTTTTTTTTTTTTTTTTTTCCTTTTTCAACCGCAATACAGAGAGGGAAACTGGGTTTCCCCATTGCTGCCTCTCTGTACGCATCATTTATTAAATGAAAAACAAATATTACATTAATTAACGCACAGTTATTAAAAAAATTACAACAATTGGGGGCCTCTAACCGCCCTGTAGCGGCCTTTCGGCCCACAACAAACAAGTCTTAATTAATTTAACTGTAATGTAACTGTCTAACCAACAGTCTGCTGCCGTTCCCTCTCCAACTCGGCCTTGCGGCCCATAATTCCTTCAACCATTTTATTGAATAACTCTCTTCTCCTGTTGGCTGTTGCAACTAATGTCTTCTTCGTGAGTAGGTCCTCCGGTAGCTCAGCAGGTACCGGCCCGCAGAGCAGGTTCTGTACATCTTCTGGTCGTACCGGTCTGCCCAGTGCCTGTTCCAACTCCTTTCTTTCCCCGCTCCAGTACATGCAGACGAACAGTGTATGTTCTGCGTCGTCTGACTCCGCCGGGCACAGTAAGCAGGCTGGACTGTGCGCCCTGTTTTTCGACCATAGATACTGTTGGAAGCATCCGTGGCCGGTCAGGGCCTGGGCCTGGCAGTAGGACACGCGCTTCGGGCCGTGGTGCCACCACTTGATTATGTCTGGAATGAGACGTCTTGTCCAGGACGCTTTGGGGGTTGTCTCCCAAAGGGCCTGCCAACTTTGTATAACGTCTGCCGTTACGTCGCTCTTGTTGATGGCTGTTCCCGCCTTCCTTGCCGCTGAAATTCTCTTCCTCCCCACCGCCTGTAGGAAGACCGGGGGCATCCTGGCCAGGACGAGCGAGGCCATATCCGACACGGTGCGGTAGCACCTCGCCACCCTCAGCGCCGCGCACCTCTGCGCTTGTAGTAGGAGGTTCCGCGACTTCTGAACTTCGAGAACTCGCTCCGCCCATACTTCAGCTCCGTACAATAGCCGGCTATGAACTACGCTCATTAGGAGTTGCCGCTTACATTGGGAAGGTCCACCGACGTTGGGCATAAGTCTCCCCAACGCAACGGCTGCCTTCCTCGCGCCCGCCGCCACTGTGGTCGCATGGTCGACGAACGACAGTCGGGTGTCCAACCTGACCCCCAGGTATCTGGTTGCCCGCGTGACTGGGATCTGGCATCCTTCGACGAACACTTCAGGGGCTCGGTAAGACTTTTTGTTCGTCAGGACCACACACTCCGCTTTCTCCGGCGCAAGACGGAGGCCGTTGGCGGACATCCACTCTACGACTTCCACCAAAGTGGGGTTTACGATTTGCTCGATGAGCTCGGCGTTGTGCGCAACTGCTACTACGGCCAGATCGTCCGCGAATGCCACAAGTTTGACGCCCTTCCGTACGGGGAGCCGTAGGACGCCGTCATAAAATAGGTTCCACAGTATGGGCCCGATGACGGAACCCTGTGGGACGCCGCAAGTTACTGAGATGCTAGTCTCCGGATTTATTATAAGTTCCCTGTCCTCCATGTATGACCTTAGTATTTTAACGAGGTAGTTTGGTACGGCATTTCTCCTTAGCGCCTCATCTATAAGCCTCCACGGCGCCGAGTTGAAGGCGTTCTTGACGTCTAAGGTGACCAGTATGCACAGGTCCCTGTTCTGGACTGGACCGCGTCCGGCCTTTTGGGCCGTGCCAATGACCTCTTCAATAGCGCCCGTAGTGGATCTGGATCGCCTGAACCCGTGCTGAGAGTCACTTAACGCCCCAACCCGAGCGGCGTGAGTCTCCAGCCTATTGAGCAGAATCCTCTCAAATACTTTACCGGCTCCGTCTAAGAGGCTAATCGGTCTATAACTCGATGGGCGGTCGCGCGGTTTTCCCTGCCCCTTGAATAACAATACAAGTTTAGCTCTTTTCCAGCTTGCCGGGAAGACCCCGTTGGCCAGGCACGCGTTGTAACATATGCTAAACTTATCCGGGTATTTACCGTAGGCCAACCTAATGATTTCGTTAGGCACGAGGTCCGGACCTGGTGCCTTCCCGGTCGGTAGTCTAGCGACGGCAATGTCTATTTCTTGTGTGGTAATTGTCGGCACTGGTGGAGCTTCATCGAACGTCTGGTTTAGTTCTGCTACTGCTGTCGGTTGTTGTGACACGTCGGGAATGTTAGCCCAGTTCGTGATGGGGGCCGGCGGAAATAGTCCGCGGGCGATCCTGGCTACCGAGTCGCGGTCCAGCTCCGGTACACGGCGACCGAGTCTTTTTGTGACCAGTTTGTAGGGAACGCCCCACGGATCGTTTTCCACCGCCGAACAGAGTTCCCTCCAGCATTTCTCTTGCGACTTCCTTATTGCGCTTTTGAGTTCGGTTCTCGCTTTATTGTAGTTTTCGCGTTCTATCTCTCGTGTGGATGCCGTCGAGCGGCGACCAGCGCGCTGATAGGTCCTACGTGCGGCGATAGCGGTTTTGCGTAGATCCGCAATCTCGCTATTCCACCAGTACACTGATCGCTTCCCCGTCAAGAATGCTCTGCGTGGCATCGCTGCGTCGCACGCCTTGATAAGGAAGTCGTTTAAGCTGTCTGCATGGTTTTCAGCAGGCGCATCTGCCGGAGGCGTGTGTGAATTGCCCACTAAGTCCCAGTGTAGGCTCAGTAGCGCCGGGTTGAGCTTCTTGACGGACCATCCGGGTGCCGGAACGCTGGATGGACCGTCCATCACGCACACACACACACACACATATACACACACACCTACACACACACACACATCAACACACCCACACACACACACACAGACACACACCTACACACACACACACCCACATCTACACACACACACACACACACCTACACACACACGCACACGCACGCACACACACACACACACCTACACACACACACACACACACCCACATCTACACACACACACACACACCTACACACACACACACGCACGCACACACACACACACACATCAACACACACACGCACGCACGCACGCACACACACACACACACCTACACACACACCTACACACACAAACACACACCTACACACACACACACCCACATCTACACACACACACACGCACGCACACACACACACACACCTACACACACATACACACACATACACACACACACGCACGCACGCACACACACACACACACACACACACACACACATACACACACACACGCACACACACACACAGACACACACACAGACATACACCTACACACACACACACACACACACAGACACACCTACACACACACACACACACCTACACCTACACCTACACACCCACACACACACACACACACCCACACACACACACACACACACACACACACAATCTATACATAATTGGCTCGAATGGCTTTATTCAGTCCTCCTTCAAAGTTCCAACGAAACACGAGTAACCGTCAACGTGTGTAGGACAAGGCAATCACGCTCTTAGACGCGTCGTCGGGCCGTTACTAAAATACCGAGTATAGTAATACAACACAGACCGTAAAGAAAACCACATACCTGACTCGTGAGCAAAGGTAAATGGGGCTCGAAATTGCTCACATCAAATCATGCTCAGCCTGGCGATATCCATCGCGCAGAGAAACGATACGTATTATAGATATACTCCTAGAGTTACAACGTTCAGCCGTTGTTAACAAATTTAACCGATGCAAAATGCTGATATGGTTCAACATTTATGTCGAAACAATCTAATTACATAGATGCTTGTCAGATATAGGACAATACCATCTGTATCCCACGGATCATACAATTATTATAAAAATTTAAAAAAATATCATATGCACCTTCGACTACATAAATACAAAAAATTTGCATGCTGAAAAAAAAAAATACAATATTTTGTTGCTTGACGATATATAAAATTGCGCGTCGATATTGTCTTCCAATCAAATTTTCTCGCGTCCACTACGGTGAATTGTACAACGTCCCGGCGACGGTGCGACAACCCTGCATCACGAATTCCGGCGGAACCCAATTAACTGTCGACATGCTCTGGAAATACTAGGATTATTTGTACATATTTTATTATTTAAAATCGAAGTAAATGTTAATAAATTATTATATATAAAATAATAACAAGTACATCGATCATTGGACGGTACGAGGGGCCGACCGTTCATGCTCGTTGACGCGTCGTTGAACAATTATCCATATACATGACCATATAGATGACTCAAACTGCTCACATCGGTAGCGTGACGAGGAAGCAATTTTGGATGGCCGTTCTTGACTCAAATTGGGTAGGTGACTGATGGTTGGATGATGGTGTGTGGTATTTGATTATGAATGAATTATTATTACTTGAATTATTATCGACAAATATTGGTTAGAATTTAAAAGATAGAACTAGGAGGAAAACAATAGCCACAAAGTTACTAAAAAAACAGTACAGTTTATCTCCTTTGTTTACGTGTTCTTCAATTTGGCAGAGAGTTGGTAATTGGAAAAAATAGTCCGCACATTGAATTTAAAAGGATTAACGTGCTAGTGTATCAAATTCGTGAACAATGGTGAAAATAACACGAAACTGCTCACATCTGATCGTATTCTATCAGATGAAATCCATCGCTCGGAGAACCCATATGTTTTGTAGATCTTCTCCAAAAGTGACTACGTTGAGTAGTCGTTAACAAATTTTCCAGAAGTAAAATGCTGATAATGCTAAATAATTAACCTCGAGAAAATATAATTAAATACATGCTTCCTCAACATATGACAATATATTTTTTATCCCACGGATAATTCAAATAATTTATAAATATATCATGTACACGTTCGACTTCATGAAAACAAAATAATTTATACGATAATTAAAAACAAAAAACCAGCACACGACCAATACACGTCGACGACAAGCGACCAGATTTTTTTTTTTTAGCATGCCACGATATCGTTCTCCGACCAGTTTCAAAGTCGAACTGCCAAATCCGGCGAAACACTAGTAAACGTCGACGTGTATTTAGCCCTGTATTGTCCAATTTGACATGCTGTCGATTTTCTTAAAAAACCGACTAGCACACGACCAATACACGTCTTTGTCAAGCGACCAGATTTTTTTTTTTAAGCGCGTAAAATTCCGTATTTCGACAAATTTTCTCGCGTTCACCGCCGCAGCTTTGTTTTACAGATACAATAATTCAGCAGTAGTGTGTTAACGCTGAATAGCTAAATCCAGCGAAATACGAGTAAACATCGATGTGCACATGAAATACTAGGATTATTAATATATATTTTTTTATAAACAACAATTAAATCGTACATGGGACGGTACGAGGGGCTGACTGAACTCACTCGTAAACTCGTCGTCGAATTACTATCAAAATACGATGTACAGTAAATTAACACTGACCGTAAAAAAATCTACATACTTGACTCGTGAACAAACGTAAACTGGCTGTTAACTGCTCCCATCCGTTCGTACTCTATCGGGCGATGCCCATCTTCTTCAACAGTTACTATGTCGAGACGTTTTTATGAAATTTACCGATGCAAAATTTTGATATTGCAAAATGTTTCAGCTCCAAACATTCTACATAGATGCTTGTCAACCATATGATATTATTTTTCGTATCCACAGATCCTACAATTATTACATAAGGATATAAAAATATCACTTTCTCCTAAATCAACCCAAACATTTTACCCGTCCTTAAAAGAAGAAAAATAAAATGTTTTTCCATGACATTATTTATTATCACGTTACAAATTCGTTTTTCGACATATCCCCGACGTCGACGCGTAAACCTAATATTACCCTTTCTCGAAACAAACTTAATGGAATTAAACCTTTTTAAATTGCAATACATTTCTATACATTTTAATTATTTTACATAGTCAATATTTCAGGAGGGCGGTACATTTCAAAAATGTTTTAATTTAATTTAAAAAAAAAAAATGAAAAAGACAATTATATTATTAATTGTATAAATTCGTTGGAGTGTAAAATTTTTCATTTGTAAAACAATTGGTCCTGACAGAGTATGGGAAAATTTTTAATAGGGAAAATCTAAAATTTGTTATGTCCCTAATCAGCAATATTTCGTCTATTAATGTTGAAATAGACATGAAAAATTATTACAACAATAAGTGTTGCAACGGTGAAATGGACGATGGGCATCGCCTATGGGTTTCCTCATTTGAACGCTATGTAATGTTTGACTTGATAGTAGTATGTTATAATAATTAGGTATATTTAAAATAAATAAATAAATCAGCAAGTATCATATCACCCTCTTATACCCCAAACATTAATATGCTCAGAGATTGCATCCTTCACATATTATGAAGGTCGTCAGTGGTTATTGGAGAAGCCAAAGATGGTCGGGACCGTTAATTTTGGCAGGCTGTGAACACGGAAAAATGTGTTCCTTCTCACTCGACTAGAGCCGACCGTTATTAATAATTTTTATTATTTTGTAAAAAAAAAAAAAATAATAATAATAACTTTTTATACTAGCACAATACAGTAATGTTTGTGACGAATGTTGGCAAAATGTGTTGTATATAGCTTTAATGTATATGTATAAAATATTAGTATATATGACACATTATGTTATTTAAATATAATCAATTTAAATGATACAATATCGATACATTTAAGTGATGAGTAATCGGTTGATTATGATAGTTCCGCAGACTGGGAATTACTAGTGGTAACGCTATTTGATAATTTGAACTATCTAATAATTTAAATAATAAATATAATCTCTTAGTAGATAATGTTAGTCATGTTCATTTTCATGATGCTGTACATAGATTTTATGTTATTAATGTATATATTGTCGATTGTATTTCAATTTATAATGTTGTGTATGGGTTTATGTTGTTAATGTACATATTAGAGAGTTCATCTTATTTGAATTTTTTTTCTAATGTGAACATTATTTGTATAAAACTATTGATTACTTATACAAGATCAATCATTATTATTATAATAATCAATTTATAAATCGTACGAATTATTTGTGAGACTCTCGCAACCCAACTATTTATCAGGTATTCGTATGCCTATAATATGTATATTTATACAGCAATGTAATATAATATGATATCTATGATAATTCCATCAGTTAAAGGTACACGAGTTACATCTAGTCGTAATTAACAAGTGTTAAAATGTATATTAATTATGTATTTTAGTTTTTTTCTTATAATATCTCTATAGTCGTATAAATATTTTATAATATTTCTGTTCATTTTTTAAATTTGGTTGTTTCAACACCCGTCCTATAAATGATTTTCTCTATACTCTTTGCAAAACATAGGCCAAATTAAGATTTATATGCTATAGCTTTTTAATGAGTTTTAATCGAATAGATATATTATAACTAAAAATACGCAAACAGCTTTGTAATTAAATATTATTAGGATAATTTAAATTTTCAATACTCTAATACATTAATTTTTTTTTATTTTTCTATATATTTAATTAAAAATGTTATATATATATATATATATATATATATATATATATATATATATAATGTATAATTAATTACATAAATATTATATTATTAACTTTATTTTATGTCTTATCTCACCTCTATTCGAAAATTAACATGTCCTAAATTATGTATTTGATTTTCGAAAGCAAAAAACTTATCGTCATGATCTTTATAAGTCAATTGTTGTGTATTAGCGGTTTTGATGTGATGCTTGAAAGAGTTTATAGTAAAGTTATCTGTATATAGCTGAAAATCAATATTTTTACATTAATATTATCGTGGAAAATTTTTCGAAGATCGAAACATAAATGTTTTGAATTGTTTTTTTTTTTATTGTATATTATGATCATTTCTAAACCAATACCATTTCTTTATTTAATCTCAAAAGAAATTTTTGACATGTGTATGTTTTTAGGTTGGATAGAATTTTTTTCTGACCGATTTCGCGTCGCCAATTTCGGTAAGACCACGTGCGATGCCACCACCGCTATTTTTATTACTACTACCTAACCCGACACCACGGCATGGGGAATTACGATTACTACTCAAATATTATTCGGGCTGGCATAAATTCTAATGGACAACAACCAACAGCGACTTCCAAAAACATGTAATTATGATTCGTACAGCCGAGAAAACATCAAGTAGCGCGCTGCGTTTTTGTATTGAAGTTTCCTTTCCGTAACGCTGTGTGTTCTATTGAAATTTTTTATTTTCGCCCATTTTATGTATTTACTAACAATGAAAACGTCTTTGGGCTCGCGAACAAATGGAAATGATAATATTATAAATAACTGAAACGTTAACACAACTGGTTAATCGATTGAGATGACCATAATTTGTGGTGCATCCATTGGTTAGACGTGTCTTCGAACAATCACCAAAATATCGAATGAAATAAATTAACACCGGACGTAAAAATACCACATACCTGTCATGTGAACAAATGTGAACGAGGGGTGGGGAGAGAGAGGGCCAAACTGTTCACATCCGATCGTTCGCTACCCGGCGAAGTTCATCGCGAGGAGAAACCATACATTTTGTTAGATCTACACCATTTGTTACCTAATTATGAGATGTTGTTAACAGATTTACCGATGCATAATGTTGATATTGCCAAATGTTTCAACTCGAAACAATCTCCTTATATAGATGATTGTCACACATATGAAAATATATTTTATGTATCCCACAGATCATACAAATATAATATAAATTTAAAAAAATATATGTTCATAACGTATTTCGACAAATTTTCTCGTGTCCAAGGCTCTCTGAGCTGTACAAAAACGCGGCGGTAATGTGACAACTCTAAATCGCCAATTTCGCCAAAAACACGAGCAATCTTCTACTTGTACAAGACACAGCTAAAACTGACTCGCGCGGTTGTCGGATCCCTTAAAAAACAAACTTGCGAGCGAAGAACTCAGATCGGTGGCATGCGACAATATTTTTTTTCGGTCGTTGAATGATGACAAACGAACGACGTTGATTCCAAAGGACGATGACAACATAATTGTGGCGTTACAACGTAAAACGATTTAGTACTGCGCACTGTTGCCCGATCGAACGGTACGTATTTTTACGTGTATATGCTGTTATGATAACGTCCTCGACTAACTTGTCAAAATGAATGTTATTAAATTAAAATATTTAAGTCCAAACAATTGTTATCAAATAAAAAAGGATCATCAAGACAAACTAAAACTTGTATTTATTTTAATATTTATCTACACACACACACACTCTCACACACTCACACACACTCACACACATGTTCTTGCCACGAACATGTACTCTTATGAAAATTAACGACTGTTTGAATCAGACTTTCTGTCGTTAATGCACGTCGACGTCTACTAGTGTTTCGACGAATTTTGCGATTCAGCGGATTTGAATCCCCGCCTGGTAGTTGTACAGCTGGCGGCAAAGAACGCATAGAAATATGTCGAAATACAAAATTGTAGCGTACTTATATTTAATGTCAATCAATAACATATGGTCATTTTTCAATATCATCATTTTTGTACAGGTAAATTTGTTAAAAACGTTTCAACGTTGTAACTCGATTAGTAGATCTACGATAAGTATCTTTTCTCCTCGCGATGTACTTCACCGGGTAAACTACGCTCGGATGTGAGCAATTTCGCGAAACGTAACGTTTATTCACAAGTCAGGTAAGTGGTTTAATTTACGGTTGATACTGTTTTACTACACACGGTATCTTGGTAATCGTCAGGCGACGTGTCTACGAGCGTGATCGCCTTTCTCTAAATACGTCAACGATTACTTGTGTTTCGGCGGAATTCTCGATTCAATGTTGTCCCACCACCGCCGTATCGTTGTACAGTTTGCGGTGGTGGACGCGAGAAGAATCGTTGAAAAACGATATCTTAACGCACTTAAATAAATAAATATTGGCGGTTGTCCTCTACGTGTGTTCGCAGCGCGCAAATTTTTTTTGCCGCGCTAAATACATATCACAATGACGTATCCAGGATATTAAAAGGGGAAGAATAAATTTAAAATCAATAAAATGTTACCATAACATACTTGCACACACACACACACACACACCTACACACACACACACGCGCGCGCAAACACACACACCTACACAAGGAAACGCTTTTCGTGGACACTTTTTCGTGACGGCTTTTTATTTCAATATGCCAAAGTAAAGACATAAAATGTCAAAACTTCACCCCCCGCGCACGCGCACGCCTTCCCAAACCGAATCGTAATCCGATGTTTCGTACACTGACCTGTATGGTTACGCGCGACCGGCCGAACGGAAAAAATAAACAGATCGCCGTGGTTACCGTCGCGTACCGCGATCTACGGGCCCGGCGAATCGCGGACGGGTCTCATTAAGGTGCTTCACACCTACCCGACAACAACTAAAATTAAAAAATTCTCTACACACCTTCACACCTACTTTCAAATTCTCCTTTCACACTCACACCTTCTCTCGCCTATTACACGCTAGTTTTATTTTTTCAATTTTTTTTTTCGATTTTCGTCTCTTATACTATTTTTTTTTTCAATTTTTTTTTCAATTTTTTTTTCAATTTTTTTTTTCAATTTTTTTTTCAAAACTTTATACAACGATGCACCGCCAAGTGACGTCCGTCGCGATCCACGCACATTCACCACAGGTACGGTACACACTGGTTACGATATATCGGCATGAGAGATTTATGTACCAATCGTTTTTCGATTGTGTTTAGCTAACTGCGCGTTTGTGTTACTACTTTACTTTATAATTTATTATATACATATAAATGTAATACAACGGTTTATGTTTTATTGTTTTATTTCTCATGACAAATAATAACGACGCGTTTTGATTCGGACAGTTTGAGGCCACCATGACGGGAGATCGAATCCTGTGCCCGTCTGGAGCCATGTGCATGGCCGGCGTGAGGAGGTTGCGTTTGTTGTGCGCGCTTAAACGGTGCAGCTTGTGCGGCAAGCGTGATCCGTTTAAGCGCGTATTCAAATGTCGCAGTAATAACAATATTATTATTATTATAATTATTATTATTATGTACTCAAAACACGCGATCGATTAGGCTGCAAGACGGTTTATCATAACGGCTGTCAGAAACGATTGGCGGCGGCGGCGGCGGCGATAGCGATCACGGATGCGATCGAATCTCCGGTAGTGGATGACTGGATCGTCCGAGTGCACGCCGCAGCGGGAAGTCCCGCGAACCGGATGACGGAGACTGCGCAGGTCCCAGTCGAAGGAGTTCGCGACATCCTGGCCGCGGACAGACGGCGACAAGCCGTCCAGGCCGCAGAGGGACGACGACGAGCCGTCCAGGCCGCGGCCGGAAGTCCCGCGAACCGGACGACGGGGACCGTGCGGGTCCGAGTCGCGAACTTTCGCGACATCCTCGCCGCGGACAGACGGCGACGAGCCGTCCGGGCCGCGGAGGGACGGCGACGAGCCGACCGCCTCGCCGAGACGACGGGAATTCTCGTGGAGCGAGTACGCCGGGCCGGCCATGCCGCGGAGAGTCGGCGACTGGCCGATCTCGCCGCGACGGAGACCGAGGTGATCGTTCACGAGTCCTGGACGGTCACGACTATCGAACCCGCTCTGACGATCTACTCGGCGTCGCTCATCGTCGTCCGCAGGGAAACGCTCGCGGCATACGGTAATACGATTTTTTCCCGTTGTTTCGGGCGATCTAAGCGGTGATGGGTTGTTTGGTGGGGGGGGTTAGGAAGGGTTTCAATACCGCTATAGTGGGACCGGTTCAAGACCGCATTACTATAGGCCGTATTGGTGTGGGCCCGGGTGAGGCGGGCTGGCAGGTTAGCGAAAAACGGTACACATCACCGACAAACGTAATGAACAAGAAAAATTATCCCCTTCTACAAGCTAATCTGGCGATAGCACCTTTTGAATTATTTAACTATACGCTTTCGTCGTAGAATGTATTATATATATATGTATATATTATGTGACCAATCCGACGCGCGATATTATATGCATTTAAATATAATTGATCAATAATTTCACGTCTGAAAACACGATCAATAATATATCAACATATAATGTTTTGTTTTCAGAGTACTTTGAATATCTGACCGCTGTACAAGTGATTAATCCCGTCCGTCGTAGCCGGCAGCCGGACAGTCCGTTAATGTAGGCGAATGACTCGAAGAGGTTAGGTCGACGTTTGAAAATGTTTTGAAATTAATATTTGTAAATTTTTTTGTAAACTACTATTTTTCATTATTTTTGTAAATTGTTTTTGTACATTGGTTTTTTTTTACATTGTTTTTTTTTACAATGATTTTTTTTACATTGTTTTTTCACATTGTTTTTTTATATATTATTATTTTTAAATTATTTGCAAACTGTTCTTGCACATTGTTTTTGTATATTTTTTTTTTTTAAATTATTTTTGTAAATTAAAATTGTTTATTTATTATTAAATAAATATTTGTAATACTTGTATTCGTCTGTGGTCTTTGGAGTTTTTTTTAATATTTAAATAAAAAATATGTATATATAAAAAAAAAATTCTTTTTGTATCGAGTCGTTTTGTAAACGAAAACTACAACAATATGTATTACGCACATCGATTTATATTATATTTCGGTCTCGTTGTTCGAGGACAGTGACACAATTTTAACTTTGGCATTTAGAAAAAGCCGTTCTAGCATTGTACTTGAATTTTATTTAAACTACTAATGGAGACTATTAGGCGTTCTCGATTGGAGTACATAAACGTTTATTAAGCCGGGGTCCATTGACCGAATGCGCAAATTGCAACGTTGCTATTAAGTTCGGTGCGTTTTGTTGTTGATTAGGTTTTCGCACGAGAACTGTCAGTATTGTCGCTGCTACAGTAAATACGTAATTACTATTCACGTGAATATTTTCATTAATTTGCTTTCCGGTTTTTTTTTTTGGTAACTTTTTTTGTATGACAATAAACTCAGCACTGGTGATTTAATCGGACCTTATACAAGTGTTAGATGAACAATACAAACCTAGGAAAGAAACTATAGCGGACAACTGTACTTTCTGAACGACACAAACACGTTGACGAAAAACGGATTAAATATTTGAACACGTTGCAACAACATATACATCTCTACGCGCGGTATGGACGCGTGTGTGTTCGTGACAACGTTGCTGGCGATAAAAAGTCAACTAAAAAAAAAATAACGAAAATTCTTTAATTCGGTACGTATAAATCCGGGAAACGACTTAACAGACCGTGTCGATCCATGTGAACCACACGACGAATTCAAATCTGTTTTCAGAATCCTTGTCGCATCACTGGATCGATCGGTACGTCTATTTCACTGTGTTTCGTGCTCCAGAAACGGCTTGAATTCGATAACCCAATTAACTGTTATATCGTTGTACGATTGTCTCAAGTATTTACCTGCTGTTTTTCATCGAAACGTGTTTTCCGAAGACCGAATCCATAAAAATACACTTCGCGATATTACGAAAGCGTGTGAACTACACGTGGCTTGTCAAATGTCACAGATTTTCCCGTATTTTTACTTGTATTGTTTTTGGGTTTTGTGTAATCCCATTTGTACGTTTTCATCTCGGTATTGTTGCCGTCGCTGTTGATCAAACACCGGAGTATAACGTCACTTCCTACCAAACTATAATGCACCACGTAGTGATCTGAAAATAGTTATTTAGATTTAAATTTATTTGTAGTAGACGTGTTTTGTTGCATTGTGCGTGATTGTGCAAAATGTCCAATGCTATATGATAATAGTAGAACAATATTTTATACTTGTGGTAGCCTTGCGTTTTAAGTATATAGAAATCCTCCATCCTATACAATGTAAGTTAAATCCGGCACGGCCTTAGGAGGGGGAGGTCATGTCCCTGGTACTGAGGAGAAACATGTCGGCTCCGTCAATAGAAAATTTTCAACCCTTGTGAAAACACAGTTGTCGTTAAGAACGATTAGAAACAGATTGTTTCTATTGTTGGCTATTTTAAACGAAACGTATTACATTTTAGATATCTTTGCGAAAACTGATTATAAACTTTTGGAGTTTATACATGTAAAACACTCGTGGCCTTTTCCTGAGTGGAGCCACGCCCAGGTTAAGTTGTCCTTATCGTCTTTGAACGTCTCGAGTTCGTAGTTGACGACGTAATCGAAGTCCACGTCTCTCGGAACACGAACGTCTGCGTTACTGTTGTCGGTGACATTTTGTCCCAGCATATTGACGGCCGTGGTGGTTTCGTTTATCGGCACTACGGTGGTGTTCAATGCTGTATAAACGGCGAACGACGCCGGGACCGGCTTATAAGACGAGCACCGGAACGCTGTAGCCACCGCCATCTGATCTTCGGCAGCCATCTCGTCCAGTCGTTTTCCGATCGAATTTAAAAATTCAATCATACGACACAGACACGGCCGACCGTTGTTGGCCGACACACACACGGACTCGGTACCAAATACGGCCCTGTCCGCGGTAGTTGTGGTCGGCACACCATGGCCAACGGTCGTGTTTCTTTCGTCTTTCGGACGATTGATGACGTGGCGGCGCTCGGTCACCGAAGTCGTCTTGTGTGCCGGACGGCGGCGATCTTTCATGCCGAAAAAGCCGTCGACTATGTTGAAAAACTGCCTCGAAGCGACCGTCGACAGCAACACCGCCGTCTTCGTCTTTCCGTTTTCTTTCCGGTCATCCTGGAGAGTCTTCGAGGCCGACCACCAGGAAGGACCCATTGCTTTTTTCTATTTGTTGGACTGTGTCAATATTGATGTTATTGAGGCCGCCGTCACCGTCGCCACCATCGCTGTAACGCGTAACCGGTCCGGACACCACCGTCGCCAAGTAAACCCAAAATTGAACCCCAATAAATATCGTTAAGCTCGTCATCGCACGAACATCGTCAATATTATCCACATCGACGATGATATGTTAATAATAATATTAATTATAATCGTAACCATAGTAGTAAATAAAGTCAAATAAAATAAATATTAATAACAATAAACAAAGAAAAACATTGGAGACGTAAAAATCATCAACAAACACTGGACGACTGATACAACGTTTTGAAATAAACAAATTATTTACGTGAACTAAATGTTTTCTGTCAAACATATGATTGTGTGTAACCAATTACTATATACTTTTTGCAATGTGTATTAGCCACAGATGAAATACGTTTTTCTTTATCAATATACCATAAAATATATCGTTTTAATAAAGTTAACGAGAAACAACATATTTCTTTTCGCAATCGTTTCATTATGTTCGTAAAAAAGTTAAATAGTATAAATCGCAGATAGTACTTGCGACACGTTAAATAAAATAGAGGGTTTTCTTTTAAAAAAAAATCGTGGAAAAATTTTTAATACGTTTTTTGACCTAACCTATATTTTTATTTATTCCATTTATATATTCTATAGAACCCGTACCGGAACCAGAACCGAATAAAATTGTAAATTAAAAACGTCGGTTTTTTTGGGTTCTCAATGGTTCTCAAGTTTGAATTTGCCTAGATTATTAGGCAATAATTTAATGTATTATTTAACACAAAGAAATGAAACAAGCTTGTTATATCGCTATAGTTACCTATCGAATCGTTTTTATTGTCCCCGCGATACGAATTCATTTAATTAATTTGACTCTACCAATTGTGCATTGCGATTTATTACAATATCACAAAAAATCGAAACGACACGAATACGTTGAAGACAATGGCGTTCTTCAAAGCATTCAAGTCGATCTCGAAAATGGTGTCAAACGCAATCAAAACTTCGTCGACCGCGAACCGCGCGTCCAGAGTGGCCATGAGCAGGTTCGACACGAACCCGTTGCCGTACGCGACTTTGGAGAAACGCATCAAAATCGTGGCCGACAGATACAGAAAGCCGATGTGCTTGGCCGAAAAAGTGCTGTACTCGCATTTGGACGATCCGGTCAACCAAAAGATTGAACGTAACGCGGACTACCTGAAACTGAGACCGGACCGCGTGGCCATGCAAGACGCCACCGCACAGATGGCAATGTTGCAGTTTATTTCGTCCGGGTTGCCGAAAGTCGCAGTGCCGTCGACCGTTCATTGCGATCATCTGATCGAAGCCCGGGCCGGCGGCGCCGAAGACTTGAAGAGAGCCAAGGACACGAACGAAGAAGTGGCCAGCGCCAAGTACGGCGTTGGGTTTTGGCATCCCGGTTCAGATATCATCCATCAGATCGTCCTGATCTTACTTGAGAATTACGCGTTCCCCGGACTGTTGATGATCGGTACCGACTCGCACACGCCCAACGGCGGTGGTCTCGGCGGCCTGTGTATCGGAGTCGGCGGCGCGGACGCCGTGGACGTTATGACCGACATTCCGTGGGAACTGAAATGTCCGAAAATTATCGGTGTTCGTCTGACCGGGAAAATGTCCGGCTGGACCACGTCGAAGGACGTTATCCAGAAAGTGGCCGACATTTTGACCGTGAAAGGAGGTACGGGCGCGATCATCGAATACCACGGACCGGGCGTTGACAATATCTCGTGCACGGGCATGGGCACCATCTGCAATATGGGCGCGGAAATCGGCGCCACCACCTCGTTGTATACTTATATATTTTCAAATTTATATATCAATTGGTTAGCCTGAAACATATAAATTTAATAACATTCATTTTGACAATTTACTATCAAAGAAATGGATAAGAATTAAAAGCAAAAAATTTTTAAAACAAATAGTTTCGGACAATTTTTTTAACTTAGAGGCTGGCCCCTCATTTTGGAATGTTCATAACTTGAAAACAGTGAGATAATACATTTAAGGAATTGGATACAAAGAGTTACAAATGATTAATATTATAATATATTTTATTTTTAACAGTGGGTAAAACGTTTGTATTTATGTAGACGAATGTTCATGTGTTATTCTTTTATGTTTATATAATTATTTAAAGGTCTTTGAGATAAACAATTTTTGTCATATGTCTGACAAACATCTATGTAGATTTTTTTAGAAATGAAAGAGTTGGCAATATCAGGATTTCGCATCATTAAATTTGTTTAAAAATTCTCAAAATTTTACTTTTTGTAGTGGACCTACTAAAACTATCGTTTTTCTGCATGGTGGACTTCACGGGTTAGAGTAATAGGATGTGAACTGATTACGTAGCGGCTACGCATACGATTATTATTAGCAAGTCAGGTATGTAGTTTTTCTACGGTCCGTATTAATTTACTATACTCGATAGTTCAGTGATTGTCCGACGACAAGTCTACGAGCGTATTCCGTTGGCACCTCGTCCCATCCCAAATTCGATGTACTTGTTATTCATACAAAATTCTTAACTATTTATCTTAGTATTTCCTGTGCACGTTGACATTTACTCATGTTTTTCCGGCTTTGGCGAGTCTGCATTGTCACACCATTGTTGTTTATTGTACAACTGGCGGCGGTGGACACGAGAAAATTTGTCGAAATAAGAAACTTTACGCGCTTAAAATAAAAATCTTGTCGCGAACATGTCATTTAATGAAAACTAACGACTTTTCGAATCAGACTTTTTGTCGTTAATGCTCGTCGACGTCTACTATTGTTTCGTCGTAGTCTACGGTTCTGCATTTTCGTATTCTCGACTGGTTGTTTTACAGCTGGTGGCAATGAACGCATGGAAATATGTCGGAATACAAAATTGTAGCGTAATTATATATTATGTCAAACGACAATATATGGTTTTTTTTTTATCGGCGATTATAGTTGTTGTTTATACGTTGACAAACTTGCGTATGACAGTTATATAATAATTGTATGATCTGCGGGATACAAAAAGTATTGTCATATGTCTGACAAGCATCTATGCAAATTGTTTCGAGTTGAATCATTTGGCAATATCAGTATTTTGCATCGAAAAATGAATTAAAATGTTCTAAACTTTGTAACTTTTGAAGTAGATGTACGAATAGTTTCGTTTCTCCACTCAATGGATTTCGTGAGATAGACAATTATCGGATACCATCAGTTTGGCGAACCTTTTACGTTAAATAACCAGTCAGGTATGTGATTTTCTTTACGGACCATGACAATTTAAAACACTCGATATTTGAGAAATTAACCGACGACCCGCTTATGAGTGTTGGTTGGTTCCTCGTAACGAACTAGGTACGATGTATTAATTCATAAAATATTTTATACTAATATATCTAGTATTCCATTTACACATGCATGGTTACTAGTGTTTCGCCGTATTTAACGATTTTGCGTTGTCATACCAAAGCTGGGTTGTTGTACTGCTGGCAGCGGCGAACGTGAGAAAATTTGTCGAAATACGAAATTTTACGCGCTTAAGAAAAAAGTTAACTATATATATTTTGTTCTAAGTCGTCTTAGTATGTTTGTCGTGAACCTGTTTTTGTTAATGAAAACTCACGACCGACTGACTTAAGGACCATTCGACTTCGTCCTTAATACACGTCGACGGTTTCTAGTGTTTTGCCGGAAATGGTGATTTGGTTTTGTCGCACCCCAGCATGGTTGTTGTGAACTCGAGGCGGTGGAGACGTGCAAGTTTGTCAAAATATTTTATCATAGCACACTTAAGAAAAAAAAATATTACCGCTTGTCGCCGATGTGTGTTCGCTGCAATAAATTTTTTGCTATGTTTGATACACGTCGTGGCAGTGGCGTAGCTATGATTTTGGAAGTGGGCTTATGTTAAAATATTTAAACAAATATACAAATGTAAACATATTTAAATATAAACAACTATAATTTATAATTTTTTTTTATTTTGATAACATCTGTTTAAACTTATGTATTTAAATTTAATATCATTTAAACAGTGTACTATAAAATAAATGTATAAGAATTAAGTGTACTAACAATTGGTACATAATGCAAACGTGTGAAATAACCTACATAAAGACTTAATAACGTTAATATGGTCAGGGGAGGGATATTCCCCATTCCCTGTGGCCAAGCCACTAAAAGCAGTTGTTAGTTTTTGATATACAACCTGCAAACCATTAAATGTTATTTTGCGATAAAACGAACAAACCGTTTAAAATGAAAACAAATCGTAGGGAAACATGCGACAGTTACGAATCGACCCATAGTTTAAACTTTTAATTGATAATTTTCACGGCAATGATTAATAATTGATGGAATTTCGATAATTCAAGTCAAGGTGAGGGTAGTTAATATTTCAACGTTCCTCCATCACCACGGTGAAATAACGTCGGTCGTTTGTCATCAATCAACGACCGAAAAAAAATATTGTCGATTACAGTTACCTATGTTTTTCAATTTGAATTGGTAATTTAGAGTTGTTACTTTACTGCCTGATTAATAATTCATAATGTAGTAGATACAGGTATCGGTGAAAAGGCGATAATACATTTTTCGATAAACGATAATATAAATTATGACATTGGAATAAATGATATACATCAACAGTAATAATAAATACAAATGCACATTATACAATACTCATATAAATGTATATAATAGATTAAATCAATTATATATAAATAAAAGAATTGTAATTATATATGACTTTAGACTATATATAGCCCTATTTAGCCAATTAAGGGACGTGCTCAAAGGACGTATACGATGTCCATCCCATCTTATAGCTTTTATGTATATATGGATATTTAATCAAGACTAAAGAAATTTATACCAAAAACTAAAATAGAATTAAATATAAGATATACTGTACTATTGACGAGCAAAAAAAAAAACTACATATATCGAATAATTACATTGTTATGACATTACCGGATATACAATTATTTTGATGCTACTTCGATAAATAATATGCCACAGGCATCACAAATTATTTGGACGGTCCCGGCTATATCTACCTAATTAACTAACCTAACCTAACTTACCTATTTTTTTTTAATCGGAAATACTCCCACTGCACTGGAAGCCTATTTAACAGTACTTGTTGTATTGGGTCGCCATCGATTATTCATAAAACAATCAAATAAATACAATATTTCAATGGGGTGGTTGACCAAACAATCCCCAGTCACATTGCCCCTTACAAATGTATAAATACAAAAAATTCATTCTATTATAGGGATGAGCTACAGGTCAGTACCTACCGCTCCTCCCCTCACAGATTCCGATTAAGGGTGGTTTACGACCGCCCTTCTCCACCTCAAACCACGCGATTGAGCTATCCCCTGCAGGGACTACGTCTCCCTTTCCGTTTTTTCCTTCGTACCCATCATGGTCGATACGAATTGGGCAACCACTTGCCACTTGGCCGGAGACTCCAGAATTTAAGCGACAAAATCGCGCGGCCGGAAACGACCTTTAAAGCGTATAAGATCGTTTCGGTCCCACTTGAACGCCTCGCAGAGAACGAGTGTGTGATACGCGTCGTCATCCTTAGGCTTAGCGAAAACGATTGCAGCGCGTACATCCCTGAACTATTTTGAGAAAATCCAATATAATGTATTTCTGTGCTGACTTGTGGTTATACGCTGCTGCTGTCAACGCGTATACGCCTATAATAGAATCACAGCTCGCACTCGTAGGAGAATTGCATATTCGAAGCGCCGTTTTTATAGATCTAAAAACAAAATATTATATTTTATATTTGAAATTGGTTACTTATTTTTATTACTTTATGTACGTAAATTCAATAAATATATATATATTTTACATAATATATAAATATACTCATCATGACGCAAGTGTCACTTTTCCAAACAATCCAAGAACTATGAATATTTATATTTGAAACATACTATTTTCAAACAATTGTTTTATTTTTAAGGTGTTTAATTGTTGAAAAATTATTCAAAATTTAAATTCACCCAAATTACCTAACATATAGTTAAATCAAAATTAAATTTTATATTATTGTTTATATATAAACAGTGTTTTATTACATAACATAATAAAATTGTAAAAAAATAACTTAGCCCTTCTGGCTCAACAATGATTTGATAAACAAATATTATATAGTCTTTCAGCAGGACAACAAATATGTATATAAAATTTGTATAAGTCTTTTACTCAAAACAATATCAATTAAATATCAAATATAAATATGGAAATTAACACTTTTAACTCAATAATAATCTATATATAAAATAAAACCTAATATTAGCGTCAACGATAATATTAAAATACTAATAAATAATAAGTAAAACAACAACAACAATAATAATAATAATCTCTATAAAAACTCATTTAATAACCACGAACGCAGACTGGCTATTCTATAACATTTCAAAAAGCAATTCTTCAAAAAGCTTGTCCGCAACGTCGTGAACTCAGCAACGCTCAGAATGTTAACGGCGACGAGTGTAGAAATGGCCCTGAGCGAAGATGATGAAATGCCGCGGTAAGTACAATGCTGTAATTAGCCTAAAAGTAACTGAGTTATTGCAAAAAATTGTTGGTCTATGTGTGATATTGAATGCGATAACTGGTAAGCGAAAATGTTCGTATGCGAATTTTTCTAAACAGTAGATTTTAAAGTTATCAATGAAAAAAAATTTTTTTAAATTATTTCGAAAACAACCAGGAAAGCTATTTCAATTATATTAGGACACTAATGAATTGGCATAAAAAAATTATATGATTATTGCGTATCTAGGTGATGTTTTTTTTTGTGATTAAAACAAATAACGTCGGGCGTGAAAATAAACAGTTTACATTTTACTAACCGCGGAAGTATATTCATGTATAGTTTCCCCAAAAATTTAGTTTAAAGAATATTACAAAAGGCAAAAATCATGCAAACCGACAAGATAGCGATCTGTTGTCCATCAGGTGAACACGATAACGCGATAGTGAAGAAATTGACTGTGTTTGGACGGTTCAAACGGTGCAGGATATGTTCGAAGAGAAACCCGTTCAAAAGAGTTCTCAAATGTTCCGGTAATATATTGTATGCGTATAAACTGTAAACGCGGATGGTTCACGGTTTGTTTCTTGCGCGTTTAGAATGCAAGATGATATACCACCGCCGGTGTGGTAAAAACAGAATAGCATCAGCTGCATACAACAAGTATGCCGTAGAAAAGAGGACCGCCAAAGTCGAAGGTAATCGCGAAGTGTCTGTGGAGGAACAGCATGACGTCGTCGTATTCGCAAAGAAAGCAAATCCGAAGACTACGGTCGTGATGACGGAGATACCGTTAGGAAAGATAACGGTGAAGTTCCTTCGCGGAAAGAAAAACGCGGGTGGATTCGTCGCGTCGAGACTAGACATAGGTGATAACGCGGCGATCGGTTTTCACGGTGTGCGGCAGGCAATAATCGCGTCCTTGCAAGCACCATCGTTACTTCGGTGGGGAAATGAAATGCTGGTGATGATGAACCGTTCGTTGACTGCTAACGTTAGACCGCCGGTACGAGTTGGCAAAGTCACGAAAATTACCACCCTGGGTATGTATACATTATAATGTCTCGTCACAAATCTTCGATTGAAAGACCGTCGCTCACGTGTGTTTTGGTTTTCAGAATATGTCAAGCTATTGTCGAATACCAAAGAGACGAAAACGCCTCAAATATCGGTCATGGAAATAGAACACGAGAAATCATTCACAACAGCTATGGATAATACAGTTAAAATAATTGAAGATAACGCAGAGTATACCGAGGAAAGTAACGTGTTCGTTTCATCTAAGATCGAAGAACGATCGTCGTACGAAGATTCAGATGAGAAGGTAGATCTGAGATCTCGCTGTTACTACATTCATAAACTCATTGTTTTTTTTTTTTTAGTGTACTTTCTATAAATCGAAATATTTTTATTTTTTATTTTTTATCTTACATATTATATTATGTTTTGAAACAAACTGTACCCTCATTTAACAGTTTTTAAGAACATTCGTTATCATATTATAAATCGATTTAATTTACTATTTAATCTACCCATCTCATATTGTAAGACAATTATAAAATTACGATAATATATTTCAGAGTTTTACGCGTAATATCTTAGTTTTAACTATATCCCAAATGTAAATTTATTATTCCTTAATGTATTTCAGGAAATCAATTGTGAATCAAGTGCTGTGAAATTCTTCGCGGAAATTGATTCAATGACGAGCTCATCGGAATACCAATGTTTCGTCGAACAAGCCTGGTTCTTGGGAGCGGAGACGACCTTGTCCGCTCCAATCGACAACGACGCGATATGTTCTCCTTGCGTGGTGTTAAAATTGGAGTACGGAAACTATGTTGTAAACGGCGTGGGACCGACTTCATACGTAATTTCATATACATATATATATATATATATACAATAATAATTCGCATAATCACGGATCGAGTTAACGTGATATGTTTGTATACTATTTCCCGATATAGATCGCACGTGCAAACTCTATGGCCAAGACAAACGAGTTATTGCGTCAGCAATTGGGCTACGTGCAATCGTGTAGAGACGTTGTACCAGTGGACAAAGAGAACACCGATGACTTCCTACACGACGTGGAAATCGTATTGAATTCGGATCTAGTAAGTCGTACACAGAAATTCCAACCGGAGATCATTATCATTTGCGAACGAAATTTGAAAATCGTCTTGTGTAATCGTACCGTCTAATTAATAGTTCTCGCGAAAACACCAGAGTTATTTGAAATTAACGCGACATTTCATCTTGGAGGACTACGGAGGGACCGATTCGTCGATGACCAGACTTCAAAAAGTCACTGCCATTTTAGGAAGTCTGGTCTCTTACGAGAAGTTTTTAAGGAACAATACGTACATTGTAAAGTGTACGTACAGCCAGTACTGTTCCACGGGCATGGGTCTCAACATCAAAGTACGTATGGCATCAGCGTTTTGTACGTTCCGCTGTTATATTCAAGATATCGTAAATAATCCTTCTCGATGCGTTCTCGTTCGGATTATTTAGGAAGCGAAATCGCACGCGGCCGTGGAAATGCTGCATACTTTGAAACAAATATGTGGTTTCGTTTTAATCGATAACGTGGTCGATTCAGATTTCGCGAGGCCAGCGGTCGGATCTGTGTGTTTACGCGTGAGTTTAATGTTGTAAATAAAAAATGTTTGTCGAAATATACGCGATTTTTAACAATTGTCGTGTTGTGCATCGTTTCAGTTACCAGACTCCAACCGGTTCAAAGTAAAAGTGTTGAAACACTTATTAATCACGCCTCATCATTATGTTTCGTCGGAAGCTCATCTGCGCGAAATCGTTGCACTTACTGACGAAACTCTGCAATATAGCGTACGACGATCCAATACACTGCTACAAGTACAATATGCAGTTAGTTATTGTAGAGCGTCCGCCACTAATGTTGAAGAGTCGGTATGTATATAACTAAATATCGATATATTACAAATTTTAAAGTTTATAATGGTGGAAATATATATATATGTATATACATTTTTATAGAAATGTAAAACGCTATGTTGTATGAAAATGATACTAGCGCTACACAAATGGTGCGGATTCAATTTTACGGTGAGTAAAACACATTATATATATATATATATGTATATATCGATTACATAACTTATACGATATTTGCACGAATAAAAATATAATTTACAGAAAAATTATGAAAAAGTTGAGAATTATTACAAAAATTTGGAAGAAAAGTAGGTAGAAGATCAGGTAATATTTAATTAATAGCAGTTTTTTTAGGTAAGCCGTTATATAATTTGATATATCATGTATTTATTATTAATAATTTAATTAATGTATCTTACCCCTATATTTCACACATAAGAACGATGCTATTTAATTTAAAGAATATTTTCGGTGGCCTATTTAAATTTCGGATTTCCTAGGTAAGGTATTAACATTTTTTTGAATTATCAGTGGTATGTCCTGAAATATATTTATGGATAAAAGTATTTTAGTTCGGTCGAAAAAAGTCCATGAACTATATAAAAATGTAGCTATGCACGGGGCTGCCTCTGGATGCGCTACTCAAAAATACAAATCCATAAATAGGTTAAACATTCATCGGGTCTGTACATATTTTCTAATTACGACGCCTGACAATTATTTTAATAACGCGCAGTGCCCGGCAAGCGCAAGAAGCAAGCATCAGCGTTACGTGTTGGCGATCTATGTTCTTTCCCGTTGCAGTTGACGTTAGTTACACGCTCCCGGGGAAAATTGGATGAGTCGGAAAGGATTATATATATATATATATATATATATATATATTGAGTAGAAACTAATGAACACACAATCGGGAAGGGAGAAGAATATTGGACACCTCCATGGAACCGGTGGTGTTGATCGACCGGATTTAGCTGGTTGATCAACGCAGTGATAAATTAGATGCGATGAGCTGAGCCGACGTACGCGCGGCATGAGCCTAGTAATTGTAGATCGGTCGTCGGCAGAGCATCAAGGACGACGTTATGATCAGCAGCAACACGACCACGTGTATCAACGGTAAACGGTCACAAGAACGCGAATTATTATCGTGGACCGCGAAAACGTTGGCGTATGTCCACGGGACGACCCTAAGCTAAGTTGGCGGATCGTACACCGGGGGCGAGCTTGTTGTGGCTGCCGATACGGTGGCGTACGAGGTTATCATCTGTTGTCCAAAGAGCTACGGGTCTCGACAAAGTGTCAAGGGGAGGGTTAAATTGTGAGGTTAGGTTAGGCAAATTTGTGTGGTTGGTTAGTATTCATTTAAGAAGCATTGTGTAGTTTATTAAAGTGTGTAAAAAAATATTTGATTATAAAAGAAACTTATAATAATTGATGAGTATTTGTACGCACCGACCTCCGTTACGCGAATCCGTTACAAATCGCCGGAAAGGGCCGGATGCTAGTAATTTGTGGCCGGTGGATTAGAAAAGGAAAAACATATATATAAAATAAAAGAAAAAAATATATATATATACAAATAGTGGACTGTAATATAACTAAGCAATGATAAAATCTATACAAAATAAGGTTCTTACTAGCCAACTGAATAATTAAAAAAGGGGGGAGACACATGCGATAAAGAACAGAAAATGGACATGCATTTATTTTAAAGATTTATACAAAGTAAAGAATATGTACAATAATATATGAATATATGTGAATATGCTATACGACCTATTTATTAAACAAACGGGCATGTAACCATAGTTGAAACCGCGTCGACAAAATGGGTTTCAAACGCGAATAACAATCGCGTAAAATATGCCGTTAGAGGCAGTCGGCGAAAGCGGGAAAACGAAACGACTGCGGACAATGATGGATATCAAACTGGTAGGCGCAAAGGCTTACATACGGCGATGTCGAAACAGCAGCGAACGGTCGGTAACATGCAGTTTCGTCGGCGTGCCGCCAAAGGCAAGACGAAAAGCAAAAAAATGTGGCCGACGTGCACACACACCGAAAAAGAAGAGAACGATACGTTCACGACGACCGCGGCACGAGAGAATAATATAAAAACGTGGTTATGTTTATACCGATCATAAGTCAACGACAATAGTGCTGTGGAGCGGTTAGGGGGGCGGCGGCGTACGTCGGTCGCAGTACTGACTATCACGACCGAACAGTATTATTTATTTTACAATTTGTCGAAATTTACCCATCTTCTCTGACTTGATATTACATGAAGGAAGAATTCAAAACGTTATCCGAGTGTGTAGAACGGACTTGACTAATTGTGTTCCCAATAACTGGTGACAGGATCCGCCAAAAATGATGATGGTTGTACTACTGTAAATTCATTTTTGGATAGTTTCATTACAAATACTTTAATCATATATTTATAGTCCATAGATTTCACTGTCAAGTTTTAAAATCAATTTGAGGATTCTAGAATATATTCGCATTCTGAAGAATAAAGATTTCTTCAGTTATGCAAATTTCATCAATCATTTGTTTAGTACATAAAATTAAGTCTTCCTTAAATATTTTGATATCTTTAAAAAATTTAAAACTATATTTTATTTCGTTTCATTTAAGTATAATTTTAATAATTTAATCTTATTAACTAACATGATAGTTTTTATTTCCTCTATGAATTCATCAATGTCAAGTTTCAACGTTTATTTTCATTCAACAAACATCAGTGAAATTAAGTTTAAAACTGTTTGTGTCATTGTTCCTATAAATTTAGGTTTCGTAATGGTTCATTTGGAAAAAGTCCTTTTAAGGAAGCAACATTTTATGGTTATTGCTTAACATTTTACTTATACAATATATAATATATATTTTATATTTTAAAATGTATACAAAAATAAATTTTGATACGGTAAGTCATGAAATTTTATTAAAAATATTAAGTAATTTTATTCTTAACAAATCTAGTTTAAATTGGTTTTAATGTTACTTATATAACAGAAAACAAATGGTTAAAATAAATAATATTACTAAGAAAATAACATTGTTCATGGAGTTCTTCTAGGTAGTGTTTTGGGTTAAATTTTAATTATACTTAAATTTTGTTTGTGAACAATTTTGTGTGGTTCGATTACATATGTTGATGACACCTACTTATTTTTAACGTATGACGTCGGAATTGGCGATTTAATTTGATCGCAACTCCGCCGGGTAGACTTCGAGACGGTAAACGTGAGAAAATTTCTTGAACTACGATATCGTAGCATGTTTAAAAAAAAAAACATTGTCACTTGCTGCCGACGTGTGTTGGTCTCGAGCAAGTTTGTTTTTTAAGAGAACCGATGACTGTTCGAATGGGTTTTTCCTGAACCAAATTCATGTCGACGGTTATTTGTGTTTCGTCGGATTTAACGATTCTGTGTTGTCACATCATTAAAATTACAATTATAATAACGTACAAAATACGTTATTGGATAAAACGGTTTAACAAACACATTTTGAAATTGTGTTCGTATCGTAAACAAAAATAATATATATATATTTATATATATGTTAGCCGTACAGACAGTGTTGTTGCTATATATATTTTTTTTCGCTTCTAAAAAAATATTTATTGAGTTTACTCATCCATTACCCGTAGACTACGATTATTGATGAGGGAATTTCGAACAATTTATTTTTGTTTTTATTGTACAATATTTTAATAAAAATATTTGATATTACTTTAATAACAAACATACAACAACAATATGGTAAACAATATGGCCGGTACGATGACACAGGTAAAATAATAAATATTAAATAGTTATAAATACATATTGTACGTACTTATAAAGAAAAAGTTTTTCATGATTATATGCTAATATGAGAGATTTCCATGACCAGTATCACTACAATTTCATAAGTTCTAGCTGTACAAGTATACCGGATTTAATTATATCATACTCATCCCTTAATATTTGACACGATATTCGTGATGACGTTATCGCGAGACTGCGAGTATTTGTGATTTTTTAGCGATATTTAGTAAGAAATAATTTTATTTATCGAGAGCGAATAAATGCGAGAAAATAAATATCGTATTACAAAATACGGTAAGATTAGGAAACGGGACATGTGAAATATTGCGGAATAAGAATTATTTTAGATGATTTTATGATGTTTCATATAATATGATTTTTGATGGAATGCTGAAAAGAGAGTAAAGTGATTTCTGGCGGCTGTTTAATAATAGACGTAATATATAATATATAACATAACAATGAAAATACGTATTTGGGACATGACTATAAAAATCTCGCTGTTCACACATTATTTAATCAATTTTTATTTTTAATTAATAATTAACGACAATAATATACAGTGCTATGGTTACGCGTGTATACGTATAAGCAGTAATATTTTAACAGTAGGTTTTCTGTTTATGTATATATCATACTGTACGCTGGTCAACAGATACCAAGTAATGGTTGTTGTTGTTACACATGATGTTGCTGCAACAGTCTACTATTTATAATATAGTGTGCTCAATGATAAATAATTATTGTTTAACCTGTTTATTTTGTCTTCAATACGAAACGTGTTTATTTTCTCACCGTGAATTTTCTATAAATAAATAATTATGATTCCCACCCTATATATCCACCCTTACCTGTTGACGGTTTCTCGTGCACAATTTGGGCCGGCACAAGAAAACGTTTTAAGATAGGTAAGTATGCAATTGGCCGCTTCCTTTTATAGATTTTTAAAAAATATTTTATGTACCAATTTTAAAATATATTTTTTAATTGTATGGTATACATAAGAACTATTTTTAGATTTTATTAATTTGAATGGTATTAGGCACATCATACGTTTTAAATTATAACTAAAATACAATTTTAGAATTTTCGACAAATAATTATATAACATAAAAAAAAAAATATTTTTTTTTTTTATTTAATATTGAGTTGCTTTAAATTTTGAAAACTCTAATACTAGTTCCTCCATATCTAATTGGTGGGATCTATTTTTTTCAATTTAAATCATTGCTAGTTCAACCATACAAGTCTGCAAAATTTTAAATCGATAATAGGCGTAGAAAGACTCGTTAGCGTCCCTAGCAAAAATTAGAAAAAAAGCGCTTTTTTCCAATTAAAATATTGATGTGATCATATTTTTTTAACCTTAAATTTACGATATTTTTTTTTAAGAATACTATTTTTTTTCATTAGTTATTATAACAGTGTAAATTTCAAGCTTTAAAAATTTGCTTTTCGTGCTAATTGTCTGGCGAATTCATCGATAATTTCATCATATGAAATTTAACTAGTAAATTCGTGGTCTATGGCTAGAATTGCTATGCTTGTTAACCTCTCTTGTCCAATCGTTGATGTTAAGTAATTTTTTATTAATTTAGTTCACTAAAACATCCTTCACAACTAGCAGTTATTACCAGAATGGTGAGAAATATTCTTAACGCTATTTTTAAATTAGAATAAATATCTTGTAAATTTTGTTTATGAATTAGATTTAATAAATCAATCAGTGAATATGTTTTGAAATTGATCATCATAGCATTAGTCTGGTATTTAAAATTTTTCATTTCAGAGTAAAGCTCGAATTTATTGAGATTCTTAACGTATTTGTTTGCTAAGTCACTGTTTCAATTTTGTCAGAATTTATTGATGATATTTTAATATACTTTATTATTACATTTATGATACATCCACATAAAAATTCAAAGTCATTAGATAAAATTATCATTTATTTAAATCGCCATATTAAACTCTTTAGGATTGAATTTTCGGATACGGACGGATATTGCACTTTCATCAATTCGCTTCTTTCCAACCATTCGTTTTATTTTAAGTCTTCATTTTTCTAGAAATTCAGGTAATATTTCTATTTCGATAGAATTTTTCTTAACATTTTTTAATAAATTCTCAATATTGTTATAACAAATTTCTTGAATAAAGTTATATAAACTCTTTAATATTTTACTTGTTACATCAATTGTAATATCTTTAGCTTATAAACACCTATTTGTTTTGTAATGATATGCATACATATCATAATTGTAACCACAGCTCACACAAGTACTTAATTACTTGTGTTATAATATTGAATTCTTTATGTTAAACACCATATGTAACTATTTGACATTTTTCCTTCAAAATAAAGACATACTAACATTCGATCCGCTCGGGACACAGATGGTATTTACAAATAATAACAAAAAAAAGAAAACACATACTTAAGCTTAAAGAATAACCTTCACGGACGAGGGATGATGATCACTAGGGTCGGAAACATAAATTAAACGAAAAAGAGAAAAATATCGGTACCCGACAAACGCACATAGCTTTCTAAAATACTGCGATACAACAGAGTAACAAAGAAAGGGTCAATTCAAGCAATAAATCGTTGGATGGTAGAAATTTAAAATACTAACATAAACACTTTATGGAAACGAATTTCACACACATTAAAAGAACAAAAAATCATGCGTAGTTTAGGTAGGGTAAAACATATGTACTTGACTGGAGACGACCGCAATGTAACACGCATATTGTAGCGATTAAATAATAAATTTCGATTGGTAGTTGACCGGACCGTCACGCAGTCGGCATATTAAAGAAATCATAAGAACCCTCGATGATCACGTCCTCACGTCACAGTGTGTGCGCACACTCCAACCACGAGCCAGCTTGACCAAATCTGTGTTCCGGGGAACGAAGTTGGTTTTCCGAGACGACTTGATCGAGTTTTGGCTTGTTTGATATCGTCGGTGAATTCGCTCTGGAAGCGAAGTCACCGATCCAATATTTTATCCTCCTGATTTTCTTATTTGTATTTCCCTTTTTTATTATTATAACTCTTTTGTGTCATCGTCCGTCTCTGCAGAAATTAGTCAGACGTCGAGCGCCAGCACAAGGTAAGGAATTTTTATATTTGACAGTTGTTCCGCAGTGTTTTGCCTCACAGTTTTCGTCTTATATTTTCTCACGGTTTCTTTGAAGATAACATATTTTTTATTCTGGCCGAACCTAAACGATTCTCGGACTCACACCCCGCGATTTCCCCTAAGCGACACCCTTAATTCCAACAAACACCTTTCTTAATTCAATTTAAATTTTCTTTTCTTTTTTCTCTTTTTTTTGTATTATTACAGTTTTGTCTATATGCATAAGAATTTTATCCCATATATTTAATAAACAAAGAAACTTTAGATTAATTAGGCGCAAAATTTGTTTGCTACCTTCAAAAGTGTCATAGATCATATTAGTAGAACTTCTCATTTGTTTTAATATAATAGTAATACTGTCGATATTTGAATGCGAACTTGAAATGTCTTGTTTTTTTTTGACCAACGAGTATCACTCTGGTTAGAATATGTAGAAGACTGTAAAGCTAGTGAAATACAAATAAAAAACATTTTGGACTTACTTCATTTTTGAATCCAGATTGAAGAATATTAAACTGCAGCTATACCTCCTAAACCTTAAGAATTTGAATTGGACGTAGAAAATCAACTTCGAGAAGAAAGACTAGGACGTAAGAAGAAAATGCCTAATCGTATTCGATCGTTTTATCAGTGTACATGGGGATTTTGTGGTTTCTTCGGTACTGATGATGTTATACAATCGTATTACTTGATAAAACATTGACATATTATATCAATTCCCTCTAATTTACATATTTAAAATAAAAAGTCATAGTCACGGACTTATGTAGAACTTTGTACATATACTTATATAGTTTTTATGATGTGAAATACGAATATCACAATAATATGATGTTAACTTATTATAATACATGCTAAAAAAGGGGGTCCATACTGGAGTCCACCCACATCGGTGTGCCACTAGTGTGTGACGATAAAAATATGTACATCTTGTTGTAAAATGGAACCCTTTCCCCGCTTGATACCTCCGCAAAAAAGAGTTGAGATGATGGTGTTGTAATCGAAGTTAAATAATGTAGGATATATAAAAGTTTACTAATAGTGTAACCTAATATTGCAGTGTTAAAAAAAAATCTAGGGCGGCATGAAAATCCTTTCACCCGATTAAATACATCACCGATAGTTGATATATTTAACATTTTTTGAAAGAAAGTTAAAAAAGAAATACTACTCCTTCGCTAATCTTTAATATATTCATATATACATATAAATGAGTTGGTGTCTGTATATATATATTCAGAAGTGTGCTCAGAAATTTCGATGGGGGGAAGGGGGATTGAAATGTTTTTTTATTATTACCTTTATATATAAAAGAGAAACCTGACTAAATGATTTATTAACGCACAGCTCAAATCGCTGAACATATCGGGCTGAAATTTAACATGAAGATAGCTATTAAGACGTATGTATCCGCTCAAAAAAGATTTTTCAAAATTCACCACCTAAGAGAGACAAAAAATATTAAAGAAGTAAAAATAGAAAAAATCGCCTAGCCGAAACCTCTGATGCTATGAGTATATAATTCAGACAACCTACGTATACAACCTGTTGTTTAGTTGAACCCCTGCCCTTTTTCCCACTAGTACCTTTCGCCGTCGACAGGCATGTGCATTTCATTCGGATAACACGCGCGGCTATACCAAACAAATCGCCCTGGTTTCCGCGCGTAAACGAATAACTAGCCTCGTGGATCGGCGGATTTGTCTCTCATTCAATAACCAACCTTGAAAACGTCATTAATCGTACATTTTTTTTTATTAAGCTCGTATTTTTTTCATATACATTTATTTTATATACTTTGCTTTGTACATTTATATACGTTGATTTATATTGTTGCGTCTTAGGTTTTCCTATTTTTTTCATAATTTTTTTTATCGTTGAATCGTTATAATATTTATACGATAATAAATGTATCCCTTCGGATTGCTTATTGTCTTTTACCTCGTATATATATACGATTGACTTTCAGAATTGTGATCGCGCTTTTATAATTTGTTAGAATGCGCGACTGTTATGTAAAACTTGTGACACAATACAATACATCGGTTTCTATTATAGAATTTTGTAATAAGTGGCTAGTAAATTCGTTTCTTTCCGTTATGAAAATTAAAAATTTGTTTTTGTACTTTTGATTTATAAATACGAATACGAAACCCCCTCTTGGAACTCACCTTGTCGTGGTGAGGGGGCTTGATCGGTCGTTCGATGAAGCTTAGTGCTATGTAAACGGTGGTGTATTCCACCAGCAGGGTCTCCCATGTTGGACAGAACTAAGCGGAGAACGACTAGGCTAAGAGTTCTGAGCTGGCCCTGGCTTTAATTAGTTGGGGTCAATAAGGCTGGAGGGAGCCTGCTTGCAGTAAGCAAATCCCTGCCGATCTGGCGGTTAGGTATAAAACGCGGAGAGAGGCACTCCTAAAAATTCAATATGTACATTTGTTACGAAAATATTGTTACCACCCCAGGGCCATCGGAACCCCAGGGATCGACAGTAGTGGATGGACAAGGGATAAAAACCGGGTCTTACGTATCGGGTCCACTAAGGTCGTTATCAAGTAACCGCGAGGACACGGGGGTGGCCCCCGACGTTCTAATTACAACTGCAAAGATTGTTAATCGGATGCCTTGCTCGTCATGCAGTCAGTATCCGTGGGGGTGTCCGATGGACGTGTCAGAGTCGGACGCACAGCCAACCGGTTTGCTTATTCGGTGGAGTGGTATGGACACAAATCGGTGTCCGTTCGACAGCCCGCGGTTCTGTGGCTCTGCTCGCCGAACTGTCATTGTCCGGGTGAATGTCCGATGAACGTCACCGAAACAGACGGACAGACCGGAGATGAAACTATGGACGTCACCGAAACAAATGGACAGACCGGCGTTGAAACGATGGACGTCACCGAAACAAACGGACAGACCGGCGATGAAACAATGGATGTCGACCAATTACAGTTCAACGATCCGCAGTACACGTGGCCCGTGGACACAATGTACATGGATCAATGTTTATGACGTTTTGTACCAGGCAGTTCAGCACTCTTTCTCCTGTGGAGGTTATGTTAGTGTGGGTGTTAAGAATAGTCTTTTAATTTTACTATGTTCATTTTATTATATATAGACAAATAATTAGTTATATACAAAAATTATACAAAATATAGAATACACGCGTATTACAATTATATTACATGAAAACGAAGTTTAATTAAATTTTATACGAAGAACAAATTCGCGGTCACGTACGTAAGACAGATGATCGCGAAGTGAAAAATAAACGATAGTGGGAAAGTCGAAAACAACCCAATTAAATATAAGACGGACGTCGCTTTATCGTTTATATAAAGATAATGGTCGTATGCTCCATATTACTCCCCCTCCAGTGTTAACGTTAAAGGAATCAAAGGTATTTGGCAGGAAATCTAACTGTTCTTCTTGCACGAGTCCTTTTACCTTTGCTTGTAGTTGTTGGCGGATCTGACTGATTGTTGGATGTCTGTGCAGTCGATGGATCAGTCGAAAAACATGGTTTGACTCTGTCAATAGAGACTCGAGTTTTTGTCGACCCAATTTATAACATAAATACTTTGTCATCACGACTTAATACCCTGAATGGTCCTTCATACGGTGGCTCTAGAGATATCACCAGTCCTTCTTTTCGTAAAAATACATGTGTACATTAACCCAGATGTTTGTGTACAAAAATTTGTCTTCTAGAGTGATTGGACGCTGAAGTTGGTCAAATTTCATTCATAATTTTTTTTAACTCGGCTTGATACGAGATAGGATCAGTGTTTGTTTGGGACGCATAAAAAAATTCTCCCGGTAAACGTATGGCTACTCCATATACCATTTCGGCTGGTGTAGTCGAAATATCTTCTTTCAGAGGTGAGCGAAAACCAAGTAGTATACTTGAAAGCACATCCACCCATCGTTCGGTATTATAACATTTAATTGCTGCTTTCAATGGACAGTGTAGACGTTCAATTATTCCATTAGCTGCAGGATGATACGGAGTCGTTCCCTGTCGTTTAAATCCCATATTTCGTGAAAAATTTAAAAATGCTTTCTACTCGAATTGTCTACCTTGATCGGTAGTGACTATTTCCGGAACTCCGTAACGCGTAATCCAATTATCGTACAGCGTACGTAAAATTGTTTTGGTGCTAATATCATTAAGTGGAAATACTTCTGGCCAGCGCGAAAAACGATCTATTACGGTTAAACACTAATTGCAACTGCGTGGCGTTGGAAGTGGGCAGACAATGTCAATATGAAAATGTGAAAATTTGGCACCAGGTAATCCGAATTTACCTATTGGGCTTACTGTATGACGCTGAATTTTAGTTTTTTGACATTGGATACAAGAACGTGACTAATTTGCGCAATCTTTGTTATTATTTGGCCAAACAAAACGTTTTCGAATTAAATTAACTGTGGCACGAATACTCGGATGCGATAACCCGTGTAGGTTATCGAAAACTTTTTGTCGAAAATTTTCCGTCAAATATGGACGTGGTATGGCAGTAGAAATATCGCAATATATTTTTGCATTTTTTGTAGGCATCTCTTTGTGCTCGAGTCGTAATGATGTAGTAATAGAATTAATGTACGATAAGAACTCATTATCTTTTAATTGTGCGTGTGACAATTGTTCGTAATCGATTGAAGAAGGTGCATTTATAGTTTCCAAACGCGATAACGTGTCGGCCACGGTGTTATCTGAATCTTTAACATGACGAATATCGGTACTAAATTGACTCATAAAATCCAATTGTCTTGCTTGTCGTGGCGAACATTTATCGGTATTTCGTGAAAATGCGAAAGTTAGAGGCTTATGGTCTGTGTATATTATAAAACTTCGGCCTTCTAACATATACCTAAAGTGTTTCAGAGTCGAATATGCTGCCAATAACTCGCGATCGTATGAACTATATCGTTTTTGTGTGGAATTATATTTTTTTGAAACAAATGCTATCGGTTTCCAATCATCGCTCATTTGTTGTTGTAACACGCCTCCCATAACCGTATCAGACGCATCGACCATGATTGATAAATTACTTTTGCTGTCTGGAAAGTTTAAAAGCGAAGATTCTGTAAGGTATTGTTTGCATTTTTCGAATGCTTGATCTGCAGCGTTTGTCCAGATGATCGGACGTTTGTCATTCTTTTTTGAAACTTTTGAAAAATCGTTTAAAATTGATTGCGTCTGCGCTGCTTTGGGTATGAACCTTCTATAAAAATTCATAATGGCTAGGAAACGTCATAATTCAGCAATAGTTTGTGGTTTATTGTAATGCTTAATTACAGCAACTTTTTCAGGATTAGGTTTAATACCATGTTCTGAAATATAGATCCAAAAAACAAAATTTCTTTTTTTCCAAAAACGCATTTATGTGGATTAATAGTGATCGCGTAGCTTTTTAATTTTTCAAATAAAATTGATAAATGTGTGTAATGTTCGGATTCTAACGTAGAAAATACTAATATATCGCCCAGATATACATCACAAAAATCTAAGTTACGTAAATCTTCATGCATAAAACGCTGGAAAGATTGTGCAGCGTTTCGTAAGCCAAATGGCATAACGGTGAATTCAAACAATCCGAATGGCGTAGTTACAGCAGTTTTAGGAATATCGCATTCTTCGATCGGGATGTGAAAATATGCGTGTATAAGATCAATAGCCGAAAAAATTCTCTTCCCGTGTAAGCGTTGTGCAATATCGTGAATGTGAGGCAACGGATACCTATCGGGAATAGTGACAGAATTCAGCCGACGATAGTCACCGCATGGTCGCCAGTCACCATTTTTATTTTTGAACTAAGTGTAATGGACTAGACCACGCGCGTTTTGAGGGACGTTTTGTTTGAATGTGGTGCGTAATCTCATGATTGCAATTGTGATTAACCGTACTTGAGCGGAAAAGCTCTGGAAATTTCTTTAGTAAATCAAAATATTTGAAATTTTTGTTAATAGCAGAAATACCCAGTGAAGAATAATTGACAAGTTTACCGGTTGTTGATAAGTTGGTTTTTTCGTCGTCTAACCGTTTATTTTTTAAATCAACCACCAAACCAAAATGATGTAGAAAATCAGCTCCTAAAATTGGTCTGGTGATCGTTGCAACGATAAACGGCCACGTAAATGTGCGTTGAAGTCCAAAATTGAGCGAAATTAATTTCTCGCCGAATGTAGATATCGTAGAACCATTTGCTGCGTATAGAAAAAAGTCGCGTTTGTGGACTAAATTATTTTTAACCTATGGCTATATAGAAAAATCTGCACTGCCGACTAAAATTTGTTTTTTTGTATTTATTTTGGTGATGAAAAGACGACATGACGTAAAAACCTGTTCGGCGGTCGCCTCGGCGGAAGGTAATTTTAGTTTCCCGAATTTGATTTAAAAGAGCACGGTTTGCGACATTGTTCCGCTTTTGTACCGAATTTAAAGTGATACCAACATAGATCATACTTGTTAGATCGTTCTCGAGATTTTGAAGCACTAAAATTTGTTTGATATTTTTTATTACGTGAACTAGATCGAGATCTGCTGAGTCTATCGATTTTTTTTGTAAGCTCTGCGATTTGTTTTTCGAGATTGGATATCTGCGATGAATTATCCGTATCGGTTCGAGATTTTCTAATGATCGAGTTTGATGAGCTTTCGGCGCTTGAAATATGGCCAAATTCATTTTCAAAATCAGAAACTTCGATAATTTTATCGGCAATTGATGCGATGTTATTTAACGAGTCGGCGCTGGTTGATAATATAGCTACTATCTGTTTGGGTAAACGTTGGAACTAGAGAGTTTTTAATAAATCGTCAGAAACTTTTCCACCTGATAATTCACGCATTTCGGTTAGCAAATGAGATTGTTTTTTGTCGCCCAATTTGATCTCTTAAGGAGTTTGCGTAATCGTAATACTTCCGATTCCGAAAAACGATCGATTAATTGAGTCTTGAGCGCGTTATACATGTTAGTCTCCGGAGGATTTAAAACAATATCACTAACCTGATTTAAAATTTCGCTCTCCATTGATGCAATGATATAATGAAATTTGGTCTTGTCTGACGTAATTCTCGAAGTGAAAAATAATGATTCGACTTGTTTGAACCACAGTTCTGGATTGTTGCGCCAAAACATGGGAGCTTTAAAAACATGTGACATCGCGATCTCCGCAGTCGTTAAATCATCACCAATTGGTTTTTCATCCATCGTGTTAAGGTTGAGAAAAAAAATATTTCCCACTATTTATGTAGTTAATAAGTAAACGCAAAATGTACTTTAGTCGAGGTCACCAATGTAGGTGTTAAGAATAGTCTTTTAATCCTACTATGTTTACTTTATTATATATAGACAAATAATTAGTTATAAACATAAATTATACAAAATATAGAATACGCGCGTATTACAATTATATTACATGAAAACGAAGTTTAATTAAATTTTATACGAAAAACAAATTCGCGGTCACGTACGTAAGACGGATGATCGCGAGGTGAAAAATAAACAATAGTGGGAAAGTCGAAAACAACCCAATTAAATATAAGACGGACGTCGCTTTATCGTTTATGTGGTTATATAAAGATAATGGTCGTAATGCGTGTGCGCCATAGTTAGGTTAGTTATGTAAGATAGATTAGATTAGTTAATTAGGTAGGTGTAGCCAGGATCATCCCTTCATCCATCAACAGTTTTCGAAGGAGGTTCAAAACAATTATAGCTTCAGGAATGTCATAACAATATAATAATTTGATAGTAACTTTTTTTTATTGCTCGTCAATATTTCAGTTCAATTTATATTTTAGCCCTTTTTAATTTTAGGTGTACATTTCTTTAGTCTTGATTTAACAATCCATATATAAATAAAAGTTTTAAGAGGGAATGGACACCGTATCCCTCCTGTGAGAAAATCCCTTAATTGGCTACATAGGGCTAAATATAGACTACAGTCATATGTAGTTATTATTTTTATAGTTGTAAATTATTGATTAATAATATTACATAAATTTTTATGAATATTGTATAATGTACATTCGTCTTTATTATAACTGTTGATGTATATATTTTATTCCGATGTCATAATTTATATTATCGTTTATCAAAAATTTTATTATCGCTTCTTTGTCGACCTGTATCTATTCTTGTGAATTATATATGATTGCACTTTGTTACGTGTGTAAACGTCTTAACGTGAATTTGTTAGGCTGTTGACTACCGTATCTGAATTAAAATAAACATATAAAATTTTTTATTTTAAATTGCATATGTTCTTTATTCAAATGATTATAAAGAAAATTATAATGTTGTATATTTTTTTCTAAAATCTTCACTTATAAATACAGCTGTTTTATTTGTTGGTAAGTTGAAAGATTAGAAAAATATATTATAGTTACTACTTCGTAGTTTTCACGTTAAAAATAAAAATAACTAATAAAAAATGATGCGTATTCAATTTCAGCTATCAAATGTGACTTTATCCAATGAATGCACGGCGCTATGGATAGGCTTTTGTGGTACAGCTACGTGCGACGTGGGTATAGACGATAGTATTTGGAAAAAAACAATCACCAGAAAGTATTTAAAGAATGAGACATTTTTTTTTTACGCATTTGTTCTTTTTAGAGTAAAGGTGGGAAACCCTGTTCTAACCCTGTTAGGAAAAAGGGCCCGTTCTTTGTTTTTAAAAGGTTTAAAATGCTACTGTACCTTCTCGTGAACAATCGTAAAGATAGTGCAAAACCGTTCAAATCCGATCGTAGTCTACCCGACGAAATCAATCAAGCGGAAAAACCATATCTTTTGTATATCTTCATTAGGAGTAACAATTTTCTAATATATCGATGATTTTAGTAGTACATCGTTGTTTTTCCAAATATATTGATTTTTATTAAAATTTTTGATTTTTTTAGCATCAGTAAGTTAAAAGAAACATATCGATACATAATTATATCGATATTCACGAAAATATTGAAATTCTTAGACGTTACACACTTGAAGGCAGTATATAAACAAACACCTATGCAACGGACTAGCCTAGTCGCCTAGCCTAAATAACGCTTTAGACGATATTATTGACATAAAATGTTGACATACGAATCCATTATGCTGTGAATCTATACAGAGCTGACTTCACGATAAATTTTAATTTTACAATTAATAATTATTTTTTAACTAATCAATACTTTTATAATTTAGCAATAACATACAACATTAAATAACTATAAGGTTGATGATCGCGCTGTCTCCTCTCTTCAAATACAAACTTGCTCTCAACCAAATATTAAAGATAATTTATATTTAAGTTTAAATTACGCCAGTCCACCCCTGAGCTCAGTGTACTTATATATAACTTATACATAATGTTCCTAATAATACATACAATGCTTCAATAATTAACAGTAAATATATACTCTTGTCATCGTAAAATTGTATTCGATTGTTTCAAACGAAAAACAATTTATTAATACATACACACAAACATATATGTATAAATATGCAGGAGCGGACTTGCAGGGCGGGTAGGAGGCCACACTCGTCCAGGCCCTTTAGACATTTTGTACTTGGGCCTTAAGCTATATATTTTATTATGACCTATTGGATAACACAAAATAATATACCTAATAAAAAAATTATTACGATATTCTAAAAAATTTTTAACACGAGTATTTGTTATTCTTCACAGATCACACCGTAATCATTTGTCAAATGCCGATAGCCAAAATCGAAAAATCAAGATTTTTGTGAATTATTTCACACCTTTTCAAAGTCGTTTTTATTTTTATGCAATAATTTTTTTTATGTGATACATTATCAAGTTATTTATTTTATCAAGTCGGTTGTTTATATTAATTACGTTAGTTTAAGGCCTTCCAAAAATTTACCCACCTGGGCCGTCTGAGTCTCAGTCCACCCCTGTATATATACACGTATATTGAATTGCAAATCAAGCCGAACGAATGTTTACGTTAAATGTTCATGTTACGTTGACGTTACGTTGCCCGTTATAGATATTATTGTAAAACGGAGCTTTTCAACATTAAAACATTTGAAGTTGTACTTGAGGAATTATACGGAGGAGAATCGACTAAATGGAATGGCTAATCTAAGTATCCATAGAAAAATATCAATACAAAATAGTGAGGTGATTGATATTTATTCTGAAAATAATAAGAATTTGATATTTTAAAAAATTAACTAAACTACATCTTTACATTTATTTATTATAAATATATATTAAATAAATATATATATAGATATATAACTAGGTTAAGATAGTTTTAGGTTTCAATACACATTAAATTATGACATTTCAACTAAAAATTATAACGAATAATAATTCTTGATTTGTTCAATTTATTTAAAATTAAAAAAACCTCGAAATTCAGGTCTAGGTAGGTCACTGAGAAGGGTACACCTGCACGTTGGCCGTCTGTATCAAAGCTAGCGTTTTAGAACGGTAAACGTCACGGAATTGGTCATCACTATTAAATACGGTACTGCTTATCTGCATTTAATAAAATCAAACATCCATTCCGCTCAATTTAAAATAGTTCGTTGCTTACGTAAAGCTACCCGTTATATATCTAATGAAACTATCCAAATATGCATTTACAGTAGTACAACCACCATCATTTTTGGCGGATCCTGTCGCCAGTTATTGGGAACACAATCAGTCAAGTCCGTTCTACACACTCGGATAACGTTTTGAATTCTTCCTTCGTGTAATATCAAGTCAGAGAAGATGGGTAAATTTTGAGAAATTATAAAATAATTAATACTCATCAATTATTATAAGTTTCTTTTATAATCAAATATTTTTTTACACACCTTAATAAACTACACAATGCTTCTTAAATGAATACTAACCAACCACACAATTTTGCCTAACCTAACCTCACAATTTAACCCTCTCCTTGACACTTTGTCGAGACCCGTAGCTCTTTGGACAACAGATGATCACCTCGTACGCCACCGTATCGGCAGCCACAACAAGCTCGCCCCCGGTGTACGATCCGCCAACTCAGCTTAGGGTCGTCCCGTGGACATACGCCAACGTTTTCGCGGTCCACGATAATAATTCGCGTTCTTGTGACCGTTTACCGTTGATCCACGTGGTCGTGTTGCTGCTGATCATAACGTCGTCCTTGATGCTCCGCCGACGACCGATCTACAATTACTAGGCTCATGCCGCGCGTACGTCGGCTCAGCTCATCGCATCTAATTTATCACTGCGTTGATCAACCAGCTAAATCCGGTCGATCAACACCACCGGTTCCATGGAGGTGTCCAATATTCTTCCCCCTTTCCGATTGTGTGTTCATTAGTTTCTACTCAATTTATATATATTTATATATATAATCCTTTCCAACTCATCCAATTTTCCCCGGGAGCGTGTAAATGACGTCAACTGCAACGGGAAAGAACATAGATCGCCAACACGTAACGCTGATGCTTACTTCTTGCGCTTGCCGGCACAGCGCTTTATTAAAATAATTGTCAGGCGTCATAATTAAAAAATATGTACAGACCCGATGAATGTTTAACCTATTTATGGATTTGTATTTGTAAGTAGCGCATCCAGAGGCAGCCCGTGCCTAGCTACATTTTTATATAGTTCATGGACTTTTTTCGACCGAACTAAAATAATTTTATCCATAAATATATTTCAGGACATACCACTGATAATTCAAAAAATGTTAATACCTTACCTAGGAAATCCGAAATTTAAATAGGCCACCGAAAATATTCTTTAAATTAAATAGCATCGTTCTTATGTGTGAAATATAGGAGTAAGATACATTGATTAAATTATTAATAATAAATACATGATATATCAAAGTATATAACGGCTTACCTAAACGAACTTCTATTAATTAAATATTACCTAATCTTCTACGTACTTTTCTTCCAAATTTTTGTAATAATTCTCAACTTTTTCATAATTTTTCTGTAAATTATATTTATATTCGAGCAAATATCGTATAATTTATGTAATCGATATATACATATATATATATATAGTGTGTTTTACTCACCGTAAAATTGAATCCGCACCATTTGTGAAGCGCTAGTATCATTTTCATACAACATAGCGTTTTACATTTCTATAAAAATGTATATACATATATATATATTTCCACCATTATAAACTTTAAAATTTGTAATATATCGATATTTAGTTATATACATACCGACTCTTCAACATTAGTGGCGGACGCTCTACAATAACTAACTGCATATTGTACTTGTAGCAGTGTATTGGATCGTCGTACGCTATATTGCAGAGTTTCGTCAGTAAGTGCAACGATTTCGCGCAGATGAGCTTCTGACGAAACATATTGATGAGGCGTGATTAATAAGTGTTTCAACACTTTTATTTTGAACCGGTTGGAGTCTGGTAACTGAAACGATGCACAACACGACAATTGTTAAAAACCGCGTATATTTCGACAAACATTTTTTATTTACAACATTAAACTCACGCGTACACACACAGATCCGACCGCTGGCCTCGCGAAATCCGAATCGACCACGTTATCGATTAAAACGAAACCACATATTTGTTTCAAAGTATACAGCATTTCCACGGCCGCGTGCGATTTCGCTTCCTAAATAATCCGAACGAGAACGCATCGAGAAGGATTATTTACGATATCTTGAATATAACAGCGGAACGTACAAAACGCTGATGCCATACGTACTTTGATGTTGAGACCCATGCCCGTGGAACAGTACTGGCTGTACGTACACTTTACAATGTACGTATTGTTCCTTAAAACGTTCTCGTAAGAGACCAGACTTCCTAAAATGGCAGTGACTTTTTGAAGTCTGGTCATCGACGAATCGGTCCCTCCGTAGTCCTCCAAGATGAAATGTCGCGTTAATTTCAAATAACTCTGGTGTTTTCGCGAGAACTATTAATTAGACGGTACGATTACACAAGACGATTTTCAAATTTCGTTCGCAAATGATAATGATCTCCGGTTGGAATTTCTGTGTACGACTTACTAGATCCGAATTCAATACGATTTCCACGTCGTGTAGGAAGTCATCGGTGTTCTCTTTGTCCACTGGTACAGCGTCTCTACACGATTGCACGTAGCCCAATTGCTGACGCAATAACTCGTTTGTCTTGGCCATAGAGTTTGCACGTGCGATCTATATCGGGAAATAGTATACAAACATATCACGTTAACTCGATCCGTGATTATGCGAATTATTATTGTATATATATATATATATATGTATATGAAATTACATATGAAGTCGGTCCCACGCCGTTTACAACATAGTTTCCGTACTCCAATTTTAACACCACGCAAGGAGAACATATCGCGTCGTTGTCGATTGGAGCGGACAACGTCGTCTCCGCTCCCAAGAACCAGGCTTGTTCGACGAAACATTGGTATTCCGATGAGCTCGTCATTGAATCAATTTCCGTGAAGAGTTTCACAGCACTTGATTCACAATTGAATTCCTGAAATACATTAAGGAATAATAAATTTACATTTGGGATATAGTTAAAACTAAGATAATAATAACTAATGTTCTTAAAAACTATCAAATGAGAGTAAATTATGATTTAAAACAATATAATATGTTAGATGAAAAATTAAAAATTAAAATATTTCGATTTATCGAAAGTGTTAAGTACATTAAAAAAAAAACAATGAATTTATGAATTTAGTAACTGTGAGATTTCAGACGTACATTCTCATCTGAATCATCGTACGACGATCGTTCTTCGATCTGAGATGAAACGATCACGTTACTTTCCTCGGTATACTCTGCGTTATCTTCAATTATTTTAACTGTATTATCCATAGCTGTTGTGAATGAATTCTCGTGTTCTATTTCCATGACCGATATTTGAGGCGTTTTCGTCTCTTTGGTATTCGACAATAGCTTGACATATTCTGAAAACCAAAACACACGTGAGCGACGGTCTTTCAATCGAAGATTTGTGACGAGACATTAAATATATACATACCAAGCGTGGTAACATTCGTGACTTTGCCAACTCGTACCGGCGGTCTAACGTTAGCAGTCAACGAACGGTTCATCATCACCAGCATTTCATTTCCCCACCGAAGTAACGATGGTGCTTGCAAGGACGCGATTATTGCCTGCCGCACACCGTGAAAACCGATCGCCGCGTTATCACCTATGTCTAGTCTCGACGCGACGAATCCACCCGCGTTATTCTTTCCGCGAAGGAACTTCACCGTTATCTTTCCTAACGGTATCTCCGTCATCACGACCGTAGTCTTCGGATTTGCTTTCTTTGCGAATACGACGACGTCATGCTGTTCCTCCACAGACACTTCGCGATTACCTTCGACTTTGGCGGTCCTCTTTTCTACGGCATACTTGTTGTATGCAGCTGATGCTATTCTGTTCTTACCACACCGACGGTGGTATATCATCTTGCATTCTAAACGCGCACGAAACAAACCGTGAACTAACCGCGTTTACAGTTTATACGCATACAATATATTACCGGAACATTTGAGAACTCTTTTGAACGGGTTTCTCTTCGAACATATCCTGCACCGTTCGAACCGTCCAAACACAGTTAATTTCTTCATTATCGCATTATCGTGTTCACCTGATGGACAACAGATCGCTATCTTGTCGGTCTGCATGATTTTTGCCTTTTGTAATATTCTTTAAACTAAATTTTTGGGGAAACTATACATGAATATATTTCCGCGGTTAGTAAAATGTAAACTGTTTATTTTCACGCCCGACGTTATTTATTTTAATCACAAAAAAAACATTACCTAGATACGCAATAATCATATAATATTTTTAAGCCAATTCATCAGTGTCCTAATATAATTGAAATAGCTTTCCTGGTTGTTTTCGAAATAATTTTAAGAATTTTTTTTTCATTGATAACTTTAAAATCTACTGTTTAGAAAAATTCTCATACGAACATTTTCGTTTACCAGTTATCGCATTCAATATAACACAGACCAAGAATTTTTTGCAATAACTCAGTTACTTTTAGGCTAATTACAGCATTGTACTTACCGCGGCATTTCATCATCTTCGCTCAGTAGAAATATTCGTCGCCGTTAACAATCTGAGCGTTGCCGAATTCACGACGTTGCGGACAAGCTTTTTGAAGAATTGCTTTTTGAAATGTTATAGAATAGCCAGTATGCGTTCGTGGTTATTAAATGAGTTTTTATAGAGATTATTATTATTATTGTTGTTATTGTTTTACTTATTATTTATTAGTATTTTAATATTATCGTTGACGCTATTATTGAGTTTTATTTTATATATAGATTATTATTGATTTAAAAGTGTAAATTTCCATATTTATATTTGATATTCAATTGATATTGTTTGAGTAAAAGACTTATACATATTTTATATACATATTTGTTGTCCTGCTGAAAGACTATATAATATTTGTTTATCAAATCATTGTTGAGCCAGAAGAGCTAAGTTAGGTATATAAACAATAATATAAAATTTAATTTTGATTTAACTATATGTTAAGTAATTTGGGTGAATTTAAATTTTGAATAATTTTTCAACAATTAAACACCTTAAAAATAAAACAATTGTTTGAAAATAGTATGTTTCAAATATAAATATTTATTCATAGTTCTTGGATTGTTTGGAAAAGTGACATTTGCGTCGTTTTCGTTAAGCCTTAGGATGACGACGCGTATCACACACTCGTTCTCTGCGAGGCGTTCAAGTGGGACCGAAACGGTCTTATACGCTTTAAAGGTCGTTTCCGGCCGCGCGATTTTGTCGCTTAAATTCTGGAGTCTCCGGCCTAGTGGCAAGTGGTTGTCCAATTCGTATCGACCATGATGGGTACGAAGGAAAAAACGGAAAAGGAGACGTAGTCCCTGCAGGGGATAGTTCAATCGCGTGGTTGGAGGTGGAGAAGGGCGGTCGTAAACCGCCCTTAATCGGAATCTGTGAGGGGACGAGCGGTAGGTACTGACCTGTAGCTCATCCCTATAATAGAATGAATTTTTTGTATTTATACATTTGTAAGGGGCAATGCGACTGGGGAGTGCAGTGGGAGTATTTCCGATTACAAAAAAATAGGTAAGTTAGGTTAGGTTAGTTAATTAGGTAGATATTGCCGGGACCGTCCAAATAGTTTGTGATGCCTGAGGCATATCATTTATCGAAGTAGCATCAAAATAATTGTATATCCGGTAATGTAATAACAATGTAATTATTCGATATATGTAGTTTTTTATTTGCTCGTCAATATTACAGTATATATTATATTTAATTCTATTTTAGTTTTTGGTGTAAATTTCTTTAGTCTTGATTAACAATCCATATATAAATAAAAGCTATAAGATGGAATGGACATCGTATACGTCCTTTGAGCACGTCCATTAATTGGCTAAATAGGGCTATATATAGTCTAAAGTCATATATAATTACAATTCTTTTATTTATATATAATTGATTTAATCTATTATATACATTTATATGAGTATTGTATAATGTACATTTGTATTTATTATTACTGTTGATGTATATCATTTATTCCAATGTCATAATGTATATTATCGTTTATCGAAAAATGTATTATCGCCTTTTTACCGATACCTGTATCTACTACATTATGAATTATTAACCAGGCAGTAAAGTAACAACTCTAATGTACCAATTCAAATTGCAAAACATAAGTAACTGAAATCGACAATATTTTTTTTCGGTCGTTGATTGATGACAAACGACCGACGTTATTTCACCGTGGTGATGGAGGAACGTTGAAATATTAACTACCCTCACCTTGACTTGAATTATCGAAATTCCATCAATTATTAATCATTGCCGTGAAAATTATCAATTAAAAGTTTAAGCTATGGGTCGATTCGTAACTGTCGCATGTTTCCCTACGATTTGTTTTCATTTTAAACGGTTTGTTCGTTTTATCGCAAAATAACATTTAATGGTTTGCAGGTTGTATATCAAAAACTAACAACTGCTTTTAGTGGCTTGGCCACAGGGAAGGGGAAATATCCCTCCCCTGACCATATTAACGTTATTAAGTCTTTATGTAGGTTATTTCACACGTTTGCATTATGTACCAATTGTTAGTACACTTAATTCTTATACATTTATTTTATAGTACACTGTTTAAATGAATGATATTAAATTTAAATTCTTAAGTTTAAACAGATGTTATCAAAATAAAAAAAAATTATAAATTATAGTTGTTTATATTTAAATATGTTTACATTTTTATATTTGTTTAAATATTTTAACATAAGCCCACTTCCAAAATCATAGCTACGCCACTGCCACGACGTGTATCAAACATAGTAAAAAATATTTTGCAGCGAACACACATCGGCGATAAGCGGTAATATTTTTTTTTCTTAAGTGTGCTATGATAAAATATTTTGACAAACTTGCACGTCTCCACCGCCTCGAGTTCACAACAACCATGCTGGTGTGCGACAAAACCAAATCACCATTTCCGGCAAAACACTAGAAACCGTCGACGTGTATTAAGGACGAAGTCGAATGGTCCTTAAGTCAGTCGGTCGTGAGTTTTCATTAACAAAAACAGGTTCACGACAAACATACTAAGACGACTTAGAACAAAATATATATAGTTAACTTTTTTCTTAAGCGCGTAAAATTTCGTATTTCGACAAATTTTCTCACGTTCGCCGCTGCCAGCAGTACAACAACCCAGCTTTGGTATGACAACGCAAAATCGTTAAATACGGCAAAACACTAGTAACCATGCATGTGTAAATGGAATACTAGATATATTAGTATAAAATATTTTATGAATTAATACATCGTACCTAGTTCGTTACGAGGAACCAACCAACACTCATAAGCGGGTCGTCGGTTAATTTCTCAAATATCGAGTGTTTTAAATTGTCATGGTCCGTAAAGAAAATCATATACCTGACTGGTTATTTAACGTAAAAGGTTCGCCAAACTGATGGTATCCGATAATTGTCTATCTCACGAAATCCATTGAGTGGAGAAACGAAACTATTCGTACATCTACTTCAAAAGTTACAAAGTTTAGAATATTTTAATTCATTTTTCGATGCAAAATACTGATATTGCCAAATGATTCAACTCGAAACAATTTGCATAGACGCTTGTCAGACATATGACAATACTTTTTGTATCCCGCAGATCATACAATTATTATATAACTGTCATACGCAAGTTTGTCAACGTATAAACAACAACTATAATCGCCGATAAAAAAAAAACCATATATTGTCGTTTGACATAATATATAATTACGCTACAATTTTGTATTCCGACATATTTCCATGCGTTCATCGCCGCCAGCTGTAAAACAACCAGTCGAGAATACGAAAATGCAGAACCGTAGACTACGACGAAACACTAGTAGACGTCGACGAGCATTAACGACAAAAAGTCTGATTCGAACAGTCGTTAGTTTTCATTAAATGACATGTTCGCGACAAGATTTTTATTTTAAGCGCGTAAAATTTCTTATTTCGACAAATTTTCTCGTGTCCACCGCCGCCAGTTGTACAATAAACAACAATGGTGTGACAATGCAGACTCACCAAAGCCAGCAAAACATGAGTAAATGTCAACGTGCACAGGAAATACTAAGATAAATAGTTAAGAATTTTGTATGAATAACAAGTACATCGAATTTGGGATGGGACGAGGTGCCAACGGAATACGCTCGTAGACTTGTCGTCGGACAATCACTGAACTATCGAGTATAGTAAATTAATACGGACCGTAGAAAAACTACATACCTGACTTGCTAATAATAATCGTATGCGTAGCCGCTACGTAATCAGTTCACATCCTATTACTCTAACCCGTGAAGTCCACCATGCAGAAAAACGATAGTTTTAGTAGGTCCACTACAAAAAGTAAAATTTTGAGAATTTTTAAACAGATTTAATGATGCGAAATCCTGATATTGCCAACTCTTTCATTTCTAAAAAAATCTACATAGATGTTTGTCTCAGACATATGACAAAAATTGTTTATCTCAAAGACCTTTAAATAATTATATAAATATAAAAGAATAACACATGAACATTCGTCTACATAAATACAAACGTTTTACCCACTGTTAAAAATAAAATATATTATAATATTAATCATTTGTAACTCTTTGTATCCAATTCCTTAAATGTATTATCTCACTGTTTTCAAGTTATGAACATTCCAAAATGAGGGGCCAGCCTCTAAGTTAAAAAAATTGTCCGAAACTATTTGTTTTAAAAATTTTTTGCTTTTAATTCTTATCCATTTCTTTGATAGTAAATTGTCAAAATGAATGTTATTAAATTTATATGTTTCAGGCTAACCAATTGATATATAAATTTGAAAATATATAAGTATACAACGAGGTGGTGGCGCCGATTTCCGCGCCCATATTGCAGATGTGCCCATGCCCGTGCACGAGATATTGTCAACGCCGGTCCGTGGTATTCGATGATCGCGCCCGTACCTCCTTTCACGGTCAAAATGTCGGCCACTTTCTGGATAACGTCCTTCGACGTGGTCCAGCCGGACATTTTCCCGGTCAGACGAACACCGATAATTTTCGGACATTTCAGTTCCCACGGAATGTCGGTCATAACGTCCACGGCGTCCGCGCCGCCGACTCCGATACACAGGCCGCCGAGACCGCCGCCGTTGGGCGTGTGCGAGTCGGTACCGATCATCAACAGTCCGGGGAACGCGTAATTCTCAAGTAAGATCAGGACGATCTGAGGATGATATCTGAACCGGGATGCCAAAACCCAACGCCGTACTTGGCGCTGGCCACTTCTTCGTTCGTGTCCTTGGCTCTCTTCAAGTCTTCGGCGCCGCCGGCCCGGCTTCGATCAGATGATCGCAATGAACGGTCGACGGCACTGCGACTTTCGGCAACCCGGACGAAATAAACTGCAACATTGCCATCTGTGCGGTGGCGTCTTGCATGGCCACGCGGTCCGGTCTCAGTTTCAGGTAGTCCGCGTTACGTTCAATCTTTTGGTTGACCGGATCGTCCAAATGCGAGTACAGCACTTTTTCGGCCAAGCACATCGGCTTTCTGTATCTGTCGGCCACGATTTTGATGCGTTTCTCCAAAGTCGCGTACGGCAACGGGTTCGTGTCGAACCTGCTCATGGCCACTCTGGACGCGCGGTTCGCGGTCGACGAAGTTTTGATTGCGTTTTGACACCATTTTCGAGATCGACTTGAATGCTTTGAAGAACGCCATTGTCTTCAACGTATTCGTGTCGTTTCGATTTTTTGTGATATTGTAATAAATCGCAATGCACATTTGGTAGAGTCAAATTAATTAAATGAATTCGTATCGCGGGGACAATAAAAACGATTCGATAGGTAACTATAGCGATATAACAAGCTTGTTTCATTTCTTTGTGTTAAATAATACATTAAATTATTGCCTAATAATCTAGGCAAATTCAAACTTGAGAACCATTGAGAACCCAAAAAAACCGACGTTTTTAATTTACAATTTTATTCGGTTCTGGTTCCGGTACGGGTTCTATAGAATATATAAATGGAATAAATAAAAATATAGATTAGGTCACAAAACGTATTAAAAATTTGTTCCACGATTTTTTTTTAAAAGAAAACCCTCTATTTTATTTAACGTGTCGCAAGTACTATCTGCGATTTATACTATTTAACTTTTTTACGAACATAATGAAACGATTGCGAAAAGAAATATGTTGTTTCTCGTTAACTTTATTAAAACGATATATTTTATGTTATATTGATAAAGAAAAACGTATTTCATCTGTGGCTAATACACATTGCAAAAAGTATATAGTAATTGGTTACACACAATCATATGTTTGACAGAAAACATTTAGTTCACGTAAATAATTTGTTTATTTCAAAACGTTGTATCAGTCGTCCAGTGTTTGTTGATGATTTTTACGTCTCCAATGTTTTTCTTTGTTTATTGTTATTAATATTTATTTTATTTGACTTTATTTACTACTATGGTTACGATTATAATTAATATTATTATTAACATATCATCGTCGATCTGTGGATAATATTGACGATGTTCGTGCGATGACGAGCTTAACGATATTTATTGGGGTTCAATTTTGGGTTTACTTGGCGACGGTGGTGTCCGGACCGGTTACGCGTTACAGCGATGGTGGCGACGGTGACGGCGGCCTCAATAACATCAATATTGACACAGTCCAACAAATAGAAAAAAGCAATGGGTCCTTCCTGGTGGTCGGCCTCGAAGACTCTCCAGGATGACCGGAAAGAAAACGGAAAGACGAAGACGGCGGTGTTGCTGTCGACGGTCGCTTCGAGGCAGTTTTTCAACATAGTCGACGGCTTTTTCGGCATGAAAGATCGCCGCCGTCCGACACACAAGACGACTTCGGTGACCGAGCGCCGCCACGTCATCAATCGTCCGAAAGACGAAAGAAACACGACCGTTGGCCATGGTGTGCCGACCACAACTACCGCGGACAGGGCCGTATTTGGTACCGAGTCCGTGTGTGTGTCGACCAACAACGGTTGGCCGTGTCTGTGTTGTATGATTGAATTTTTAAATTCAATCGGAAAACGACTGGACGAGATGGCTGCCGAAGATCAGACGGCGGTGGCTACAGCGTTCCGGGGCTCGTCTTATAAGCCGGTCCCGGCGTCGTTCGCCGTTTATACAGCATTGAACACCACCGTAGTGCCGATAAACGAAACCACCACGGCCGTCAATATGCTGGGACAAAATGTCACCGACAACAGTAACGCAGACGTTCGTGTTCCGAGAGACGTGGACTTCGATTACGTCGTCAACTACGAACTCGAGACGTTCAAAGACGATAAGGACAACTTAACCTGGGCGTGGCTTCACTCAGGAAAAGGCCACGAGTGTTTTACATGTATAAACTCCAAAAGTTTATTATCAGTTTTCGCAAAGATATCTAAAATGTAATACGTTTCGTTTAAAATAGCCAACAATAGAAACAATCTGTTTCTAATCGTTCTTAACGACAACTGTATTTTCACAAGGGTTGAAAATTTTCTTTTGACGGAGCCGACATGTTTCTCCTCAGTACCAGGGACATGACCTCCCCCTCCTAAGGCCGTGCCGGATTTAACTTACATTGTATAGGATGGAGGATTTCTATATACTTAAAACGCAAGGCTACCACAAGTATAAAATATTATTCTACTATTATCATATAGCAATGGACATTTTGCACAATCACGCACAATGCAACAAAACACGTCTACTACAAATAAATTTAAATCTAAATAACTATTTTCAGATCACTACGTGGTGCATTATAGTTTGGTAGGAAGTGACGTTATACTCCGGTGTTTGATCAACAGCGACGGCAACAATACCGAGATGAAAACGTACAAATGGGATTACACAAAACCCAAAAACAATACAAGTAAAAATACGGGAAAATCTGTGACATTTGACAAGCCACGTGTAGTTCACACGCTTCGTAATATCGCGAAGTGTATTTTTATGGATTCGGTCTTCGGAAAACACGTTTCGATGAAAAACAGCAGGTAAATACTTGAGACAATCGTACAACGATATAACAGTTAATTGGGTTATCGAATTCAAGCCGTTTCTGGAGCACGAAACACAGTGAAATAGACGTACCGATCGATCCAGTGATGCGACAAGGATTCTGAAAAACAGATTTGAATTCGTCGTGTGGTTCTCATGGATCGACACGGTCTGTTAAGTCGTTTCCCGGATTTATACGTACCGAATTAAAGAATTTTCGTTATTTTTTTTTTAGTTGACTTTTTATCGCCAGCAACGTTGTCACGAACACACACGCGTCCATACCGCGCGTAGAGATGTATATGTTGTTGCAACGTGTTCAAATATTTAATCCGTTTTTCGTCAACGTGTTGTGTCGTTCAGAAAGTACAGTTGTCCGCTATAGTTTCTTTCCTAGGTTTGTATTGTTCATCTAACACTTGTATAAGGTCCGATTAAATCACCAGTGCTGAGTTTATTGTCATACAAAAAAAGTTACCAAAAAAAAAAAACAGGAAAGCAAATTAATGAAAATATTCACGTGAATAGTAATTACGTATTTACTGTAGCAGCGACAATACTGACAGTTCTCGTGCAAAAACCTAATCAACAACAAAACGCACCGAACTTAATAGCAACGTTGCAATTTGCGCATTCGGTCAATGGACCCGGCTTAATAAACGTTTATGTACTCCAATCGAGAACGCCTAATAGTCTCCATTAGTAGTTTAAATAAAATTCAAGTACAATGCTAGAACGGCTTTTTCTAAATGCCAAAGTTAAAATTGTGTCACTGTCCTCGAACAACGAGACCGAAATATAATAAAATTTACAATTTTTACATTTTGTTTAGGCTTTTTTAAAAATTTCCAAAAAACGCAAGCCCACGACAATCGTCGTTATTAAATTTTTGGTCGGGGTTGGGTATAATGACATTTGCCAAGAACAGACCGATTTCTTAGATGAAAAATTTTTAAAAAGGGATTGGAAGAATCGTTTAAAAAAGGTCATCAAGAATTAAAAATTTACGGTGTCATTCGTTATCAGAATATCTATTGTGTAGTACGACACAGTATGAAACTTTTTTTTGTTTCGTTATTTTTTTTTTAAACGATTTGTGTTTTTTGCTCTTGGGGAAATTTTTTTCCCCCAGAAACCCGTTATAACGTCGCTGTTATATGGCTTACCGAATATGTAAAAAACCTAATTTAAAAGTCATCGAAAAAATCAAAATCGAACGTTGTTTGGACATTTAAATATTAATTAAAGGTAAAATTCATTTTATGATCAGTTCGCAGAGTTATTTTATCTTATAATCTGTGCCTGTTTCTTAGGTGAAAACCTAAGAACTCAAATTGTTTTCAACTTTGGAAAATTTACCCTGAATTTGATGCCTTTTATCAACGATTATCTAAAAGAAAGGTGTTTTTAAACCACGACATCGACTGCCTCCAATTATTCCCGCTCTCACCATAAAAGTTTTCCTTTTTTTTTTTTTATATTACCAAAAATTTGGGTGAATTATGAACCTTTTAAATTTTTGGAAACTATGATTATTTGTTTTTTGTTTTTTAAAAGATATGCCCTACAAGTAAAATTGTATTATTTTATTGATTACCAAAAATTTCTGGGTCAAAGTTTATTTTTGAACATTGTTGTATTAGCTTATTTGTTTGTTTTTTTATTCATTTTTAAAAATAAAATTATTTAAAAATTTTAAAATGCTCTAGTATTTAACTTTTTTTTTAATTTTATTTAGCAAACTTATGTTGTTAAACATATATTACTTTATGTATGTGCTTTACTTTAATCACCAAGGGTTTGATGCTTTTGTATACAAAAACTGATATGTTCTGATAGATTTGCGCAGTTACTCGCAGTGAAATCCATTTGTGTGTTAAAAAATTTTTTTTTTTTTTTTTTGTTTTTTTTAATTTAAAAAAAACCCTTTAAAAATTTTATATTTTAAATCACCCAAACCCAAACTCCAAAAACCCAAAAACCCCCCCCAAAAAAAAAAAATTTTAAAAACATTCCCCAATTTTAAATTTCCCACCCAAAATTCCAAAAACAAAAATTCCAAAAAAAATCCCTTCACCAATTTAAATTTTTCCCCCCCCAAAATTTTTTCCCCCCCCCCCCCCCCCCCCCCCCCCATACCCCTTTAAAACCCCTTTTTTCTAATTTTTTCCCTTTTTTCCCCCCCCCCCCCCCCCTTTTTTTTTTTTTTAAAAACTTTTTTTTAAAAAAAAAAAAAAAAAAAAAAACCCCCCCCCCCCCCTTTTTTTTTAAAAAAAATTCCCCCCCAAAAAAACCCCCCCCCCCCCCTTTTTTTCCAAACCCCCCTTTAAAAAACTCTTAGCGGTAAGATCTCAAAAAACCCCCAAATACTTTTTTAAAACCAAATAAAAAATTTTTTTTAAATTTTTTTTTTTCCTTTTTAAACCCCCCAAAACTTAAATAAATTTTTTTTTAAAACCTTTTTAAATAAATTTTTTCTTTTCCCCCCTTTTTTTAATTCTTAAAAAAATTTTTTAAAAGTTTTAAAAAAAAATATAACTCCTTAAAATTTTTTTTTTTATTTAAAAACCTAATTTTTTAAAAACCCATAAATTTTATATTTTTGAATCTTTTTTAAAAAAAGTTGGTTTTTTTTTTTTTTTTTTTAAACCAAAAATTTTTTTTTTTTTTTTTTTTTATTAAAATTATCTATACCCATAAAATAAAAAAATAAAAAATTAACATTGGGGGGAGAAAATTTTTCTTTTTTTAAAGGGACTTTCCCCCAAAACCAAAAAAAAAAAATTTTTTTTTTTTAAAAAAACATTTTATTTTGTAAATTTAAATAATTTTTATATGATATAAAAAAAGTATTTTTTCCTTAGACCTTCGTGTCTACAGTGAAGTGGTTCTTTCAGTTTCATAGTTCTTGGTCCATGATAAAATACATCATGTCCCATATCAATAACAAGAATAGGATTAGGCATTGACTTCTTACGCACTAGTTTCTCATCATCAAGTTCATTTTATACGCCCAGTTAAAATTCACGAAGTATAGGATGTATAACTACAGTTAAACATTGGATCCGAAAAATAAAAATTATATTTATATGGTCAATGAATCAGTCCTATCGAATTTAAAATAGCGATTTTAAAATATTACCAATCACCAAGCATATCAATTATATCCATAGAACACGAACTTGCAAGAAATATTTCAAATTATGTAATTATCGATGAGTTCGTCGCCAGGCTTAATTTAAAGTTTAAAAAATATACCTTTAATTTTTTTAATTAAAAAAAGGCGATATTTCCTGTTTGCCAGAGACACTAACGAGACTTTATATGCCACTGTGTATGAAAAATTTATACGTGTATCAATGTATAATATAATATACATTAAAAATGTTATGTTGATGTAAGTGTACTTAAAAATTTAATGAATGATTATTATAAAAACTCACACACCCACGCAAGCATGTATAAATGTAGTATTATTGATATTTATTATTTTGAGTGGTCAACGTTGTCTAACAACAACTACCAACGTGGTCATATATCCATCAAGCCATACGCACGTATTATTCGTAAATACATATATAAGAGAATATACATATATCTATATTTTATATTATAAATTTATATGTATATATTATTTTATGCACTACAGCCCGTAAAATTATCATACGCAGAGTCATAACTTACGTAAACTGTCTAGGCACCTGAGGCAATTTGCTTACATGCGTCCCCTAAAACGCAAAAGTTTTTTTACCCTTTTTCAAAAAGTGTATTTTTCTTAACTTATTTTACTAGAAAATATGTTTACTATAAGATGGGACTATTTAGCAACCAGGAAATGTTTTTTTTTCAAAGAAACTCGAATATATTATCTATAAAAAAAGTATTGATATTATTATGTATATTATAGACATGAACACAATGAATTATGATTCCCATCAATAAAATCAGTGATGATATAACGATGCGTGCCCAAATTTGTCGTTGAAGTACAATGTAACAATGAGAGTTGTGAACAGTTTTAAAATTGCTAAAGTAGTCACGAATTAACAATTTGTGGCCACCGATATCCATATAAATTATTCATACATATCGTAAACATTTCTTTAGTTTGTTAATGATTATGATTCTGTTATCCGCCGTACATGCTTACTATCGAATATTCATGTTAATTTAATGATGTGACTGTATCAGAATACACGATTCTGTTCACGACTACCATTATTGAGTTCTGACCATTGTCTTTAATGATAATTTATAAATATTATTAAAACAAACGTGCTGAAAAGTGATTTGTTTTTTATTATTATTGTTAAAAATATTTAAATGTTTATAACAGATGACGTACGTAAAAATAAATAATAGTTAAAAGCTTATAAAAATAGTACATTCATTAATAGTAACTATACTACAGATCCGACGTATCAATTTTGATATACAGAACTCGGAGGAAATACATATTTGGACTCACTATCACTTCTAGAAATGTTTGCTTTTTGAGATGTTGTCTTTATTAAACGTGGTATAATTGACTGTCCCAACTGAAAACAATATTAGTACGCTATATAATTATTTTAAATAAAATGTATAATTATTTTTATTATGATACAAGTAAGTATAGGAAACGGCGTCTACATTCCGGGCATATCTAATATGCAACTAAGCTAACCGTACTCGATGTTGCCGAAATGTGATGGTTAACGTGAAGTATAGCATTTAGATAGACGAATACACTAGATATAGCAGTTTCATCGATAAAAATCAATAATTGGGCTTTAATACTGTTTTCTGCCGTTAGTATTCGAATACCCGTGTCTGATGTAGTGCAACCACCGGTCTAGCAGGATCCGCCACCAATGATCGTTATGATCGTAATGATTGCGCGGCATTAGAAAAGTACGATGCCGATTATCTGAAACGGCGGCGACGGACTCGTCATCGATATTGCGATCCCGCAACTGTTAGCGGACATGAAGAAACGACGGCGATTCCGCGACGTTTATGTGAGGTCGACTGAGAACGCTACAACGGCACAATTTGGCGATGATCAGTCCGCCGTTTTGGGTTAACGTGCGTGGCGCCCACTCCGTATTCTGTCAGGACCAACACCTCAATTCCAGTTGCATCGACGAATCGTCCTCGGCGTCTTTCGTCGGCTACGTGTTCGAAAACGTTCGCCCGCGTTCGTTTGTCGTAACCGACTTGTTATATTCGGTCACAATTGAAGATATCGACTGAAAAAAACATATGTAGACGATGAATGGTTATATCAAACATCGAGAAAATGTAGACTTCGGATGGTGTTATTGGATCTTACCCGTGTTCCCTCAAGGACGAAAGTTGACCGAGGAGCATTGAACGACGGGGACTAGATCACGTCTTTCGGCTGGAAGCAACCTCTCCGGAATATTCCACGGAGACAACGATAGGTTTGACGACGGTATCGTAGTCCAGCAAATCCACGGTGGTAATCATCATTAGTCCCTACGTCGCCACGTTCGCGCTGAATAGGTTGATAGAATTCGACAACGGGTCGGTCCATCCGATAATTTCAGGCAATGTTAACAAGACCGTCACCGTGTCTCGTTGGATTAGATGTTTGCGACAGGACGCATTGTCGGTGGCACATTTTCCAGCAGTCTACCCCATTGTATTGTCTAAATTTACAGAGTATATGGCAAAAAGACACTGGCATCCGAATGCATTTACATTGTACTCACCGCGGCATTTCATCATTTTCGCTCAGGGCCACTACACTCGTCGCCGTTAACATTCTGAGCGTTGCCGAGTTTACGACGTTGCGGACAAGCTTTATGAATAATTGCTTTTTGAAATGTTATAGAATAGCCAGTCTGCGTTCGTGGTTATTAAATGAGTTTTTATAGAGATTATTATTATAATTGTTGTTATTGTTTTACTTATTATTTATTAGTATTTTAATATTATCGTTGACGCTAATATTGGGGTTTATTTTATATATAGATTATTATTGAGTTAAAAGTGTAAATTTCCATATTTATATTTGATATTTAATTGATATTGTTTGAGTAAAAGACTTATACATATTTTATATAAATATTTGTTGTCCTGCTGAAAGACTATATAATATTTGTTTATCAAATCATTGTTGAGCCAGAAGGGCTAAGTTATTTTTTTACAATTTTATTATGTTATGTAATAAAACACTGTTTTTAATATAAACAATAATATAAAATTTAATTTTGATTTAACTATATGTTAAGTAATTTAGGTGAATTTAAATTTTGAAAATTTTTTCAACATTTAAACACCTTAAAAATAAAACAATTGTTTGAAATAGTATGTTTCAAATATAAATATTCATAGTTCTTGGATTGTTTTGGAAAAGTGACATTTGCGTCATGATGAGTATACTTATATATTATGTAAAATATATATATATTTATTGAATTTACGTACATAAGGTAATAAAAATAAGTAACCAATTTCAAATATAAAATAAAATATTTTGTTTTTAGATCTATAAAAGCGGCGCTTCGAATATGCAATTCTCCTACGTGTGCGCGCTGTGATTCAACCATAGGCGTATACGTGTTGACAGCAGCAGCGTATAACCACAAAAAGTCAGCATAGAAATACATTATATTGGATTTTCTCAAAATAGTTCAGGGATGTACGCGCTGTAATCGTTTTCACTAAGCCTAAGGATGACGACGCGTATCACACACTCGTTCTCTGCGAGGCGTTCAAGTGGGACCGAAACGATCTTATACGCTTTAAAGGTCGTTTCCGGCCGCGCGATTTTGTCGCTTAAATTCTGGAGTCTCCGGCCAAGTGGCAAGTGGTTGCCCAATTCGTATCGACCATGATGGGTACGAAGGAAAAAACGGAAAGGGAGACGTAGTCCCTGCAGGGGATAGTTCAATCGCGTGGTTGGAGGTGGAGAAGGGCGGTCGTAAACCGCACTTAATCGAAATCTGTGAGGGGAGGAGCGGTAGGCACTGACCTGTAGCTCATCCCTATAATAGAATGAATTTTTTGTATTTATACATTTGTAAGGGGCAATGTGACTGGGGATTGTTTGGTCAACCACCCCATTGAAATATTGTATTTATTTGATTGTTTTATGAATAATCGATGGCGACCCAATACATCAAGTACTGTTAAATAGGCTTCCAGTGCAGTGGGAGTATTTCCGATTAAAAAAAATAGGTAAGTTAGGTTAAGTTAGTTAATTAGGTAGATATAGCCGGGACCGTCCAAATAGTTTGTGATGCCTGAGGCATATAATTTATCGAAGTAGCATCAAAATAATTGTATATCCGGTAATGTAATAACAATGTAATTATTTGATATATGTAGTTTTTTATTTGCTCGTCAATATTACTGTATATATTATATTTAATTCTATTTTAGTTTTTGGTGTAAATTTCATTAGTCTTGATTAACAATCCATATATAAATAAAAGCTATAAGATGGGATGGACATCGTATACGTCCTTTAAGCACGTCCCTTAATTGGCTAAATAGGGCTATATATAGTCTAAAGTCATATATAATTACTATTCTTTTATTTATATATAATTGATTTAATCTATTATATACATTTATATGAGTATTGTATAATGTGCATTTGTATTTATTATTACTGTTGATGTATATCATTTATTCCAATGTCATAATGTATATTTTCGTTTATCGAAAAATGTATTATCGCCTTTTTACCGATACCTGTATTTACTACATTATGAATTATTAACCAGGCAGTAAAGTAACAACTCTAAATTCCCAATTCAAATTGCAAAACATAAATAACTGTAATCGACAATATTTTTTTTCGGTCGTTGATTGATGAAACTACCGATGTTATTTCACCGTGGTGATGGAGGAACGTTGAAATATTAACTACCCTCACCTTGACTTGAATTATCGAAATTCCATCAATTATTAATCATTGCCGTGAAAATTATCAATTAAAAGTTTAAGCTATGGGTCGATTCGTAACTGTCGCATGTTTCCCTACGATTTGTTTTCATTTTAAACGGTTTGTTCGTTTTATCGCAAAATAACATTTAATGGTTTGCAAGTTGTATATCAAAAACTAACAACTGCTTTTAGTGGCTTGGCCACAGGGAAGGGGAAATATCCCTCCCCTGACCATATCAACGTTTTTACGTCTTTATGTAGTTTATTTCACACGTTTGCATTATGTACCAATTGTTAGTACACTTAATTCTTATACATTTATTTTATAGTACACTGTTTGAATGAATGTTATTAAATTGTTAAATGTATTATTAACCATAGTATATAACCGAATGATTATTTATATTTCAAAGACATATATTGTTCGAAATACTTGTCGGTAATTGATGTTTTATTCTTTATAATGTATCGGTCGTACAAGAAAAAATTACAAAATTCTAATTTTTAAAGTGCTGTAATTAGCCTAAAAGTAAATGAGTTATTGCAAAAAATTCTTGGTCTGTGTTATATTGAATGCGATAACTAATTGAAAATGTTCGTATGCGAATTTCTTTAAACAGTAGATTTTAAAGTTATCAATGAAAAAAAATTTTTCTTAAATTATTTCGAAAACAATTAGGAAAGCTTTTTCAATTATATTAGGACACTGACGAATTGGCATAAAAAAATTATATGATTATTGCGTATTTAGGTAATGTTTTTGACATTTTATATCTTTGCTTTGGCATACAACTGAAAAAAATGTTACCGCATCGCATCACGAAATTATAGTTGCTACCCAACCAAGTATTTTTGTGATTAAAACAAATAACGTCGGGCGTGAAAATAAACAGTTTACATTTTGCTAACAGCGGAAATATATTATTGTATAATTTCCCCAAAAATTTAGTTCAAAGAATATTACAACAGGGAAATGCAGACCGACAAGATAGCGATCTGTTGTCCATCAGGTGAACACGATAACGCGATAGTGAAGAAATTAACTGTGTTTGGACGGTTCGAACGGTGCAGGATATGTTCGAAGAGAAACCCGTTCAAAAGAGTTCTCAAATGTTCCGGTAATATATTGTATGCGTATAAACTGTAAACGCGGTTAGTTCACGGTTTGTTTCGTGCGCGTTTAGAATGCAAGATGATATACCACCGTCGGTGTGGTAAGAACAGAATAGCATCAGCTGCATACAACAAGTATGCCGTAGAAAAGAGGACCGCCAAAGTCGAAGGTAATCGCGAAGTGTCTGTGGAGGAACAGCATGACGTCGTCGTATTCGCAAAGAAAGCAAATCCGAAGACTACGGTCGTGATGACGGAGATACCGTTAGGAAAGATAACGGTGAAGGTCCTTCGCAGAAAGAAAAATGAGGGTGGATTTGTCGCGTCGAGACTAGACATAGGTGATAACGCGACGATCAGTTTTCACGGTGTGCGGCAGGCAATAATCGCGTCCTTGCAAGCACCATCGTTACTTCAGTGGGGAAATGAAATGCTGGTGATGATGAACCGTTCGTTGACTGCTAACGTTAGACCGCCGGTACGAGTTGGCAAAGTCACGAAAATTGCCACCCTCGGTATGCATATATTTAATGTCTCGTCACAAATCTTCGATTGAAAGACCGTCGCTCACGTGTGTTTTGGTTTTCAGAATATGTCAAACTATTGTCGAATACCAAAGAGACGAAAACGCCTCAAATATCGGTCATGGAAATAGAACACGAGAATTCATTCACAACAGCTATGGATAATACAGTTAAAATAATTGAAGATAACGCAGAGTATACCGAGGAAAGTAACGTGATCGTTTCATCTCAGATCGAAGAACGATCGTCGTACGAAGTTTCAGATGAGAAGGTACGTCTGAAATCTCACAGTTACTAAATTCATAAATTCATTGGTTTTTTTTTAATGTACTTAACACTTTCGATAAATCGAAATATTTTAATTTTTAATTTTTCATCTAACATATTATATTGTTTTAAATCATAATTTACTCTCATTTGATAGTTTTTAAGAACATTCGTTATTATTATCTTAGTTTTAACTATATCCCAAATGTAAATTTATTATTCCTTAATGTATTTCAGGAATTCAATTGTGATTCAAGTGCTGTGAAACTCTTCGTGGAAATTGATTCAATGACGAGCTCATCGGAATACCAATGTTTCGTCGAACAAGCCTGGTCCTTGGGAGCGGAGACGACCTTGTCCGCTCCAATCGACAACGACGCGATATGTTCTCCTTGCGTGGTGTTAAAATTGGAGTACGGAAACTACGTTGTAAACGGCGTGGGACCGACTTCATACGTAATTTCATATACATATATATATATATACAATAATAATTCGCATAATCACGGATCGAATTAACGTGATATGTTTGTATACTATTTCCCGATATAGATCGCACGTGCAAACTCTATGGCCAAGACAAACGAGTTATTGCGTCAGCAATTGGGCTACGTGCAATCGTGTAGAGACGTTGTACCAGTGGACAAAGAGAACACCGATGACTTCCTACACGACGTGGAAATCGTATTGAATTCGGATCTAGTAAGTCGTACACAGAAATTCCAACCGGAGATCATTATCATTTGCGAACGAAATTTGAAAATCGTCTTGTGTAATCGTACCGTCTAATTAATAGTTCTCGCGAAAACACCAGAGTTATTTGAAATTAACGCGACATTTCATCTTGGAGGACTACGGAGGGACCGATTCGTCGATGACCAGACTTCAAAAAGTCACTGCCATTTTAGGAAGTCTGGTCTCTTACGAGAACGTTTTAAGGAACAATACGTACATTGTAAAGTGTACGTACAGCCAGTACTGTTCCACGGGCATGGGTCTCAACATCAAAGTACGTATGGCATCAGCGTTTTGTACGTTCCGCTGTTATATTCAAGATATCGTAAATAATCCTTCTCGATGCGTTCTCGTTCGGATTATTTAGGAAGCGAAATCGCACGCGGCCGTGGAAATGCTGCATACTTTGAAACAAATATGTGGTTTCGTTTTAATCGATAACGTGGTCGATTCGGATTTCGCGAGGCCAGCGGTCGGATCTGTGTGTTTACGCGTGAGTTTAATGTTGTAAATAAAAAATGTTTGTCGAAATATACGCGGTTTTTAACAATTGTCGTGTTGTGCATCGTTTCAGTTACCAGACTCCAACCGGTTCAAAGTAAAAGTGTTGAAACACTTATTAATCACGCCTCATCATTATGTTTCGTCGGAAGCTCATCTGCGCGAAATCGTTGCACTTACTGACGAAACTCTGCAATATAGCGTACGACGATCCAATACACTGCTACAAGTACAATATGCAGTTAGTTATTGTAGAGCGTCCGCCACTAATGTTGAAGAGTCGGTATGTATATAACTAAATATCGATATATTACAAATTTTAAAGTTTATAATGGTGGAAATACATATATATGTATATACATTTTTATAGAAATGTAAAACGCTATGTTGTATGAAAATGATACTAGCGCTTCACAAATGGTGCGGATTCAATTTTACGGTGAGTAAAACACACTATATATATATATATATATATATGTATATATCGATTACATAAATTATACGATATTTGCTCGAATATAAATATAATTTACAGAAAAATTATGAAAAAGTTGAGAATTATTACAAAAATTTGGAAGAAAAGTACGTAGAAGATTAGGTAATATTTAATTAATAGCAGTTCGTTTAGGTAAGCCGTTATATACTTTGATATATCATGTATTTATTATTAATAATTTAATCAATGTATCTTACTCCTATATTTCACACATAAGAACGATGCTATTTAATTTAAAGAATATTTTCGGTGGCCTATTTAAATTTCGGATTTCCTAGGGAAGGTATTAACATTTTTTTGAATTATCAGTGGTATGTCCTGAAATATATTTATGGATAAAAGTATTTTAGTTCGGTCGAAAAAAGTCCATGAACTATATAAAAATGTAGCTAGGCACGGGGCTGCCTCTGGATGCGCTACCAAAAAATACAAATCCATAAATAGGTAAAACATTCATCGGGTCTGTACATATTTTCTAATTACGACGCCTGATAATTATTTTAATAATGCGCAGTGCCCGGCAAGCGCAAGAAGCAAGCATCAGCGTTACGTGTTGGCGATCTATGTTCCTTCCCGTTGCAGTTGACGTCAGTTACACGCTCCCGGGGAAAATTGGATGAGTTGGAAAGGATTATATATATAAATATATATATATTGAGTAGAAACTAATGAACACACAATCGGGAAGGGGGAAGAATATTGGACACCTCCATGGAACCGGTGGTGTTGATCGACCGGATTTAGCTGGTTGATCAACGCAGTGATAAATTAGATGCGATGAGCTGAGCCGACGTACGCGCGGCATGAGCCTAGTAATTTTAGATCGGTCGTCGGCGGAGCATCAAGGACGATGTTATGATCAGCAGCAACACGACCACTTGGATCAACGGTAAACGGTCACAAGAACGCGAATTATTATCGTGGACCGCGAAAACGTTGGCGTATGTCCACGGGACGACCCTAAGCTGAGTTGGCGGATCGCACACCGGGGGCGAGCTTGTTGTGGCTGCCGATACGGTGGCGTACGAGGTGATCATCTGTTGTCCAAAGAGCTACGGGTCTCAACAAAGTGTCAAGGAGAGGGTTAAATTGTGAGGTTAGGTTAGGCAAAATTGTGTGGTTGGTTAGTATTCATTTAAGAAGCATTGTGTAGTTTATTAAGGTGTGTAAAAAAAATATTTGATTATAAAAGAAACTTATAATAATTGATGATTATTTGTACGCACCGACCTCCGTTGCGCGAAACAAATCGCCGGAAAGGGCCGGATGCTAGTAATTTGTGGCCGGTGGATTAGAAAAGGAAAAACATATATATAAAATAAAAGAAAAAAAATCTAGGACGGCATGAAAATCCTTTCACCCGATTAAATACATCACCGATAGTTGATATATTTAACATTTTTTGAATGAAAGTTAAAAAATTATACTACTCCTTCCCTAATCTTTAATATATTCATATATATAATATATATATATATATATATAAATGAATTGGTGTCTGTATATATATATATTCAGAAGTGTGCTCAGAAATTTCGATGGGGGGAAGGGGATTGAAATGTTTTTTTATTATTACCTTTATATATAAAAGAGAAACCTGACTAACTGATTTATTAACGCACAGCTCAAATCACTGAACATATCGGGCTGAAATTTAACATGAAGATAGCTATTAAGACGTATGTATCCGCTAAGAAAAGATTTTTCAAAATTCACCACCTAAGAGAGAGAAAAAATACTAAAGAAGTAAAAATAGAAAAAATCGCCTAGCCGAAACCTCTGATGCTATGAGTATATAATTCAGACAACCTACGTATACAACCTGTTGTTTAGTTGAACCCCTGCCCTTTTTCCCACTAGTACCTTTCGCCGTCGACAGGCATGTGCATTTTATTCGGATAACACGCGCGGCTATACCAAACAAATCGCCCTGGTTTCCGCGCGTAAACGAATAACTAGCCTCGTGGATCGGCGGATTTGTCTCTCATTCAATAACCAACCTTGAAA